>OU744326.1:7337229-7572229 GCA_916610235.2 Lasioglossum morio
AGGACGTGGACCGGTTGTAAATATTTACCATAACTTGTTATAGAACTGTAAATAATATAAAAAATATTAAAAATTAATTTTAAACAAATTTCTTTACACATTAGTTATTCTTTCACAATGCAGTCATTTTGACTGCTTTTGGGCAATATAGATATTGTATACTAAGTTTCAGTCTTTCTAGTGTTATAAGGGGTGGTCGCGACACGGTAAAGTCGCATCTCACCTTGTCGCAGCGTGTCCCACCTCGGCCGACTGTGTTCCACCTTGTCCCCGCCACGTCGCAGCTCGCGGACGACTGTTTCTCGCGATCTCGAGCGGAACGCGGAGCCCGCGAGCGCTCTTTAGAAATGGGCGCTTGTAATTGCCACAGAAATCAAGCCATCGACCACGAAACGAGTTCTCCGATATATGTATATACGCGCGCCAGTTGATTCCCGTCGAAACTTCTCGACGAATCGAGCCAATCAGCCGGCACAAGAGTTCCGAAACAACTCTCTCAGCCGTTCCGCTCCGCGGCGCTTTATTTATTTATTTATCGGGTTACTGCACCCTCGCATGCGAATCCATAGCAAACACAAACGAAAAATTCGCGCGGCTACGAGAAAAATAATATTGTAATGTATTCGTATTTAAAATTATTTGTTTTGGATATTAACCAATTTGCTCAACTTTATATATTATTACTTCATATATTACTTTATATATTGTTACTTTATATATTACTTTATATATTATTTTTTTTCTTATATGTAATATTTATATATTAGCTATTATATAATAGCAACTTCACTTTATATTATTGTTAAGAAAATATACTTTCTTTAATTTAAATCGAGCGCGCTTTTCATGCTCAGTGCACTCTTTGAATGGTTCCTACATTTCGAGGTAGATAGAGTAAGATAGAAATATGAGAAAAGGTATAGGAAAAAAAAGAGAGCACATGTGCATAAAAATTAAATGGAGATAGAGATATATTGGAAATGGGTAATTTGTAATAGATAGATCACGCACAAGAATTCGAAATATAGTTCTTTATTTCAACGAGGTAGAAACAAGTCAGAAGACGTCTGTATGGTCTTCAAGCCGATACTGAACTGAACTGAAGGAGAAAGTTTTGGGGGGCGGAAAAACCCAGTTGGGTCCACTCGGGAAATCTCGATACCCGAGAACCCTAAGTTTATTGCTCAGGCCCTCTTAGAACTGAGATACTGCAGGCCTTCCACTTCTGACCTGAGAGCCGTTTGAATATACAAGGACACTGTTTATATCCTTCAACACCCGACTTTATCTTTGCTGATATTCCAACAGGCCCCCTCAAAAATAAGTCGGTGTTCTATTCACTAGTTTATTTACGATAAAAATGACCATACAGATAATCTTCCTCGTGTTTGTTTTTGACTCTACTTCTGGGAACAAAATACAAATGGTCCAACATTCGTTGCTTGGATTAGGGAAACCCAGAAAAACCTAATCAGACCATACAAACTACATCTATTATAAGTTATATAATTATTATACGAGTCCCATTCCTGTTCTAAATTCCAGGAATTTATTTGCTGGTAATGGCTTCGTCAGAGTGTCTGCTAGTTGGCCACCTGTGGGAATAAATTCAAGTTTTATGACTTTCTTTTCAACTTGTTCTCTAGAGAAATGGTACTTTATGTCTATATGCTTCGATCGTTTATGACTGCACGGATTTTTCGCAATATTAATACAGCCCATATTATCTTCGAATATTACTATTGGATCAGAGACACTTATATTAATACTCATTGCCAATGATTTCAACCAAAGTGCTTCTCTCACTGCTTCGAAAAGAGCCATATACTCTGCTTCAGTTGATGAAGCAGCTACAGATGCTTGCCTTTTGCTGTTCCAGCTAATTGTACATTTTTCATATAATTTGAACAAATACCCTGTTGTGCTTTTTCGATCCGTATTTTCACTACCACCCCAATCTGAATCTACATATGCACTCAGTATATTTTTATAATCGTTTTTAACGTAAGTTAATTTAATATTAGCTGACCCTTTTAGATATCTAAGAACCCTTTTAAGGTTTTGCCACAGTTCACTATTATTTTTATTTGAATATCTGCTTAATATGTTTATTGCAATACTTAAATCTGGTCTTGTGCAAATCATTATGTACATTAATCAACCAATTAAGTTACGGCAAGGTGCATTGTATTGTTCATCAGAGTTTAAAGCTACGTAGTCTAGTACACTTGGAAGAGGTGTACTAACTGGTTTGCAGTCTAGCATATTAAATTTCTCAAGCACAGTCTTAATATATGCAGTCTGATCTAATGTTATTTGTCCATTAGTTCTACTCACTTTTATTCCAAGAAATAGTTTTATTTCATTCAAATCCGTCATACAGAATCTATTTTTCAAATAATTTTTGAAATTTTTCATTGTTTCAATCTCAGCAGTTATTATTACTAGATCATCCACATATAGTACCACATATATATTCTTTAATATACTTTTTTTATCTAAAATATAAATGCATCGATCTGCTGATGAATTCCGGAAGCCTTTCTCTATAAGAGCTTTTTCAAACATCTCAAACCAGCATCTAGCTGATTGTTTAAGACCATATAATGATTTATTCAATTTACATACTTGATTAACATTATTACATTTGACACCTTCAGGAATTCGCATATAAATTTCTTCCTTTAAAACACCATTTAAAAAGGCTGTTTTTACGTCCATGAGGTGGACTAATAAATCATATTGATTTGCAAAAGTAATAAGAAATCTAAAACTAGACATTCTAGCTACAGGTGCAAATGTTTCATTATAATCTTCTAGATATTTTTGACTAAAACCACGAGCCACTAGTCGAGCTTTGTATTTCAATGGATTTCCGGATTCATCATTTTTAATTGTAAAAACCCATTTGCAGTCTACGATGTTTTTATCTTTTGGCCTCTGTACTAAATCCCAAGTTTTGTTAATAACCAAAGAGTTTATTTCTTCAGCAATAGCTTGTTCCCACTTAATCCTATCTTTTCTCATTTTAATTTCTTCAAATGAGGTGGGAATCTTTAAAACTATTGACTGGGCACACAAAAGATAATCATCGTCTTCATCAAATTCTTTATATGAAATAGTCGGTCGTTGTTTAATCCTATCACTCCTTCTAGGTTCTACGCTATCTTTTAATACTTCTACTTGATTACTATGGATTACTATATACTTCTACTTGATTACTATATTGGCTACCTGCTATATCTGTTTCAATTACAGATTTATTATTCCCTTGATCTAACATAACTTTTATTCTCGGCTCTACCACATCTGATTCATTGTTATCAGATTTCTTCCTTTTTACCACATCTGATTTTTCATTATCAGATTTATTAAATCCACACTGCATATCTACTGATTTCGGCACCTCTCGAGATGCATCAGTTTCACATAGATCACCTTTTGTATCTATTCCCTTTATTTCCGGCCGAGATTTTAAATAATTAATTTCATCAACAATAACATCCCTTACTATTTCAAATTTCCCCTTTTCTACGTTCCACACTTTATAACCATTTGGTACAAATCCTACCAATATACATTTGTAAGACTTGTCATCAAATTTCGATTTCCTAACTTTATTGTGAACGTAAACAGTGGAACCAAAAACCTTTAGATATTTTAATTTGGGCTTTTTATTATGCCACAATTCAAATGGGGTTTTATTTACAAATAGAGCTTTCGATGGGGTTAAATTAATTAAATATGTAGCAGTTAAAACTGCTTCTCCCCAAAACTCTTTTCCTAAACCTGCACCGTTTAACATTGCACGTGCTTTTTCGGTTATCGTCCTATTCATGCGTTCTGCAACGCCATTTAATTGCGGAGTTCGCGGGACCGTTAAATGATAGCTTATTCCTCGTTGTACACAATAATCTTTCATTGCATTCGATAAGTATTCTCTGCCATTATCACAGTATAGATTGACAGTTTTTAAATTAAAATGCGCTTCACTTTTTGCAATGTAATCTTTAAAGACTGAGAAAACATCTGATTTGTTTTCAATCAAATATGTTACGCAATAATACGTATACTCATCAATGAATGTAACGAAATACTTTTTGTCATTAATTGTAGAAGGAGTGATTGGGCCACAAACATCTGTGTGAACTATAAACAATGGTTTCCTAATGTGACTCTTATCCTTTACCTTTTCAAATGGTAATTGTGCTTGTTTCCCATTTATACAAGCTTCACATAGATAATCGTCTGGAATTGCTTTTTCAAGATGAGTCACATCTTCCACCATTTGTTTATTTTTCAATTGTAAAAATTTCGTTTTTCCTATATGCCCTAAACGTTTATGCCATAGTTCATAATTATTAATTATTTTATTAGATATGCAAGAGTTCAATAAATTTACTCTTTTCTTTGTAATCCCAAAAACCATAGATACCAGATTATTTAAAGGTTTGCCATACATTACCATTTTTCCGTCTTTAATGATTTGAACACCTTTTTCGTTGAAATTAATACTCATCCCTTTCTGCTGCAATTTGCTGACTGATAATAAATTATACGGTACGTCAGGACAATACAGCACATCTTCAAGCACGCCTTCAATATTCATGTTACTTGTAACAGGTATTTGTCCCTTCTTTGTAGCCGTAATATACTGTCCATTCTTTGCTGTCAAAATCTTCATGGGTGGGTCTAATTCGATTACTTGTGAGAATACACTCTCATCGTTGACAATATGATCCGAAGCTCCAGAGTCCAGGATAAATGTAAATTTTTCGGTTTTTGCAAATTCATAGTTTCCGGTCATAAAAGCGAAGCCGGAGACATTTTCATGCGGCACTGCTTGAGCCGTTTGGATTGAATGTAAATTTTGGTTTTTGTTCCTTTGCTCTTTCTTATATTGCAGTCTCCTTTTGAAATGGTAACAGTCTTTAATTTTATGCCCCTTTCTTCCACACTGGTGACATTTTCCAGCAAAACATGATTTATTAGTATTAAATCCATTTCCTCTTCTGTAATGTCCTTTGTGATTTCCTCTGCTGAATTGATTTCTAAAATTGCTTGGTCTTTGATTCCCCATTTCCATCCTTTCTACTTGCAGCACTTTGGCACTGGTGTCTACTTTTTCACTTTTAATTTTAGTTTCATGATCCAAAAGTCTTGTCTTCACTACATCTAACGTAATTTTTGCTTCTGTCAACATTGTCTCAATGACAGTCGACACGGTGTCGTATGTTTCCGGTAAGCTGGACAGGAGGATGGAAATGATTTCATTTTCTCGGACAGTCACACCTGCAGCTGATAGATCTGTTATTAGTTCATCGAATACTTCAAAGTGGTCCTTCAGTGAAGCATCGCTCTTCATTTTTAACCGTAGTAAGCTCTTCCTTATTGACAGTTCTGTAGCTGTACTTTGGCTTTCATAGACGGAATCTAATTTTGTTAAGATAGATTTCGCAGTACTTCCTGGCAAATCATACTTAAGGTGGGTGTCTGATAGGTACTGCACAATCGTACATTTGGCAATTCGCTCAGCTTTGGCCCATTCAGTAGTAATTGGAATCGGCGGCAGATCATCGATAACCTTCAGCACATTTAGCTCGTATAACAAATTCCGAACCCTATGTTTCCACGCATTATATTTTGTGCCACTGAACTGGGTATATTTCTCTTGTCTTTCGATGTATCCATTGTCACTTATTCAAAGTATCTTACACTTAGTCACTAACCAATTAAAAACTACGAGTCAAAAAACACTTAATAAACACTTAACAACTACACTAAGTACTTTACAAACAGATAACTATATACAGAGTTAATGCACAATGTGTCCTGGGCCCATAACCTATTGGAAATGGGTAATTTGTAATAGATAGATCACGCACAAGAATTCGAAATATAGTTCTTTATTTCAACGAGGTAGAAACAAGTCAGAAGACGTCTGTATGGTCTTCAAGCCGATACTGAACTGAACTGAAGGAGAAAGTTTTGGGGGGCGGAAAAACCCAGTTGGGTCCACTCGGGAAATCTCGATACCCGAGAACCCTAAGTTTATTGCTCAGGCCCTCTTAGAACTGAGATACTGCAGGCCTTCCACTTCTGACCTGAGAGCCGTTTGAATATACAAGGACACTGTTTATATCCTTCAACACCCGACTTTATCTTTGCTGATATTCCAACAAGATAGTTAATTAACAGAATAAGTTAACGATCTAAAGTTAGTGTAAATAAAGAGAGTGAACAATAGACTCTAATTGTCGTTTCTTTATTTACAGGTGAGTTTGTAAATAGTTGTAAAAAGTGTAAATAGATAAGTATCTAATAAAACATAACCTTTATTTACAGAGGAACAAATTTAGTCTGTTGTTTGATTATTAACATTGTTAATATTAATTTACAGTCGCAATGTTTCTCTTGAAAATGATCCGCACATGGATCGAAACGTCGAGTTTAATTTGATTTGTAAAATTGCTTTGGTTTGACAAATTTATCGAACCTGTGCGCCCACAACATAACCTAACTTTCTACGTAGTGTATTCGGTTAGCAACTATGCGATTGCAGGTAATGGCTTTAGCACTTTCGTTTATCTTGTCGAGATGTTCGAAGCACCTAACCAATATTATTTTCTTGTTGTTTGAACTTCCACCTTTAATTAGTAAGAAAATAGTGTCGTGGTAATTATTAGGTCCTCTGATTTCGATGACATTTAAATATGTTATGCAGCAACACATTTTGAACAACTTTTTCCTTTTCAAAAATTAAGGGGTCGCTTTTTGTTGTAGAGATATTCTCAAAAATCTATTGCTAATACTGTATTGAATTTTCTGCATTCTTGCTCACTCCCTTCAATAGCAAAAATTCTAAAACTACATTTAATTTTAACAGAATAAATCGGAAAATAAGTCGGAATGGTATAACTATCCTCCAATTTTGATGAAATATGATATGCAGCTACACATTTGGAACAACGTTTTCCTTTTCAAAAGTAAGGGTGTCGCATTTAGTTTTCAAGATATTCGCAAAAAACCATTGCTAATACTGTATTGAATTTTCTATATTCTTGCTCACTCCGTTGCAATACAGAAAATTCTAAAACTACATGCAATTTTAACGGAATAAATCGGAAATTAGTCGCAAAGGTATAACTATCCTCCAATTTTGATGAAATTTAAATATGTTATGCAGCAACACATTTTGAACAACTTTTTCCTTTTCCAAACTAAAGGTAAATTTTCCAAATTAAAATTTCATGAAAATTGGAGTACAGTAACCCTTTTGCAATAATTACTGACACATTTATTAAAGGTGTATATTTACACAATTTATTGTATCGATCTTAATTTTGAGTTTCTCTTCACATAAAAATTTATAGAGATGGTTGACGTGTCAGTAAAAATGTGCGAAGACGTTAGATGACAAAAGTTTTTGTAGTTTGTTAACTAATCAGTAAACTAATTGCTCTAGCGTCCCAAAAACGTTTAAATCGTATGGTACAATATTAAAAAAGATATCGTCTTTTATAATAATTAAAAATTATTGAACGCCACTGTACATGGAGAGATCCTGATTTTATCGAAGCACCTTCCGTGTCCGATAGACGAGTTTCCGTTTTAATACTGCACTCTCCCACAGATCGTAGATGTTGTTTTATTGTTGCCGGGTTGTTTACCGATTTTAATCCCTGCTCTTGCGCCGGGCGCCTGCCATACAACTTTGTTTGTTTACCAAACTCGGCCGGGCTTTATGCACTCCGTGGCCCGGCCGGTTTAAATTCGGGGAAAAATGCTCGTTGCTTATCGCGAATTCCCGTGCTGAATCACGCGACGGCGTTCTCCGCGCGATACGCAAACGCAATTAGCAAGTCGAACGTGTGTCATGGGGTTTATCGGTTTTTAAAAGAAAATTATGGAATTCGTTAACCGGTTTTATTTTTTACTGTTTACAGAAAGTTCACTATTTACAGAAAAAACTGGTTTTAAATTTATATCGGATACGGATATTTATATTTTTATAATATGAGCTATAGTATAATATAAGCTATATAAGTTATATTCCTATTTAAATTTATACCGGAATAAGATTACACGAAAAACATAACACCTATATATCTTCTAATAAATTTCTTCTTTTAGCTACAAAAACTGTTTAAATTTTTCATATTATTTCAAAAATATTGTTTCCTTCGAATTATTCTTATTTCGAAAATATTATCGAATGAAGATATTATTAAGTTATCCGGACAGATGTTATCAAAAATGAGGAAGCTTTTTTAGAATGAAAAAAATTAATTATATGAAACAATTGGTATAATTGTAATAATTATTAAAAATTATATAAAAAACTTATTATTATTGAGGGTAATATTAAATTACGGTCAATTAATTCACGGTCAAGCATATTGCGCAACATGATTGATGGCGAATGTAAAGTAGGGGCAACGTAAAATAGTTATTTTTATAATTAATGATAATACCTTATTTTGTGTATTAAAAACAATAAATAATAAAAAAATGAGGAAGCTCTTTTAGAATGAAAAAAAATGATTATATGAAACACTTGGGTTATTGTAATAATAACTAAATTTATATAGAAAATTTATTATTATTGAGGGTAATATTAAATTACGGTCAATTAATTCACGGTCAAGCATATTGCGCAACATTAATGATCGTGAATGGTACTGATTGGAGTTGCGCAACTTGTTGTTAAACTTAAATGCACTTAGGCCACTTTTAAAATAAAGGGCTCACATAATCAACAATTTTTTCACTCCGCAGTGATGAGACTCGTCTGACATAATTTGCGCAACACTGCAAATATCAGGAAGTTCTGATTTTACACAACAAGTTGAGCAACTCGTCAATCACTATCATTCACGGTCAATTATGTCACATTTGTCGGTTTTTAAAAGAAAATTATGGAATTCGTTAACCGGTTTTATTTTTTACTGAAAAAACTGGTTTTAAATTTATACATAACACTTATATATTGTCACGCCGTGTCTCGGCGGGGGTTGGAAAACCCCCGAAAAGAACGACTCCGGGCTTTTATGGCTCTGAGACCGGGCCACGTGCAGCCGTATGCACGGGGTCCGCCCGGGACTAAGCAAGGCCGTGAAAAACCTACCGACCACGTAACGAATTTTGTTCGGGCGCCAGGCACCGCGAGGATGCCACGCGAAACGCGATGAATCTCTCGTGCACGGAGAAGCCGTGCACGAGAATCGGATCCTCGAAACGCGACTCGAAAAGCGAACGCAATGGGTCCAGGAGGTTCGAACACGGAAAGGACGGGGACGGCCCTTACGGCAGGGCGGATCTCACAGGGTTCGAGAAATAGCGACAATTTTGGTCTCGAGTGGAAATTTATTTCCTTGTCAGATGGTACAGAGTACGGTCACGTGACCGCAACCCGAGAGCCCGCGCTCTTTATACACTTTTGCGAGAGTTGGTGGTGTCGCAGCGCGTTTGTCGAATTCTCCTATCGCGCGTGAGCGTACGGATGACCGGTACGAAATACAATTTGAATTTCCCGACGAACGGGATCGCGCGAGGCGCAGATGGACGGCGCGGTGCAGGACTGTCGCGATAGCTTTCGCACGTTAAACGCTCGCGAGGTTGTTAGCTTCGCTACCAGATTCAAGAGGACTTCGAAACATCGAAAGACGACTATTCTCGCGACATGCGATTCCTCCGAAGAAGCTTCCGTTAACCCGACGCAATGGAACACTCTCTAGACACGAAGAAAATGCTCAAAGTGCTCTCGAGAGCACGAGCCGACGGCACGAGACGCAGGACGTCTCGGCGCACGCGAAATTTCGAGGACGGAACGGCGACCGCTCGTCCTCGCGCAAAATCTATCGAGCCAAATCGCTACCGACAAATACGAAGAAGATCACTGTGCGACTCACCGTTATTGTTCGTAATCGAGGGGGTTTTCTCTATCGATTCGTCCCTTCCATTAATCGGGCTCCTCAGCCGGACCGGTCGGAGCGAAGTCGCCAACCTCCACTCGCCCGAAAAATACTTGAACGGCCGCGAGACCGAGGTTCTCTCTTACGAGAGGCGCGAAGATGTCGATCGCACAAATAATTCGCGAGGGCCGCTGACGGTTACGCAAGATTTTGGGTGCCCTTCGTGAGAGCGCTAACGCGACAGTGATCTTTCGCTATCGACAACTAGTCGCATCGATTCTTGTTCCCCCCAACCGAACCTTGCCGAATTTTTCCGAAGACGAACGTCAACCGCGCTCGACGCTTACGTAACAGGGACGTCTCGATGGTCCTTGGGCCCCGGACCGTAATCGCGAAAACTTCTCGACCCTTCCTGGGTCGAGGGAGGCCACTGCCTCTTGGACTATCGTTGGCACCATCCTCGCTGGAACCCCAATTCTTTTGCGGGACGAGACGCTGTCGGGAACGCGAAATGATGCCTCGGCATCTTGTGGGGTTCCTCCCCTTCAGCGCCTCCTGGTTGAGTGACCGGGTGCCTTCGACGCCATACTTTTGCCCGAGCTCGGGGCTTCGCAAACGTTGGCCATGGTTCTCGTCGTACGCCTCCTGTATGTTCGGCATCCTTTCTCCGGGAATTTCGGAGGTCGAGGTTCCGTTTCCGGGTCTGTTCTTCGGCCCTGGAACTTGCCGTTCTCGGCATGTACGCTAGATGTCAGTACGTTAACTATTGGTTTTCGGAAGTTCTTCGGGGAGCGCTCTTGAATCTGTTAATTCTCGGTCTCGCGGTTCATTGTATCTTGGTCCGGTCCTTCGTTAATCGCAGACGTTACGCGAAATTAACGACAAAAGTGACGTCGCAAAAGTTGCAACGTCACAATATCTTCTAATAAATTTCTTCCATTAGGTACAAAAACTGATTTAATTTTTCATATTATTTAAAACATATTATTTCCTTCGAATTATTCTTATTTCGAAAATATTATCGAATGAAGATATTATTATGTTGTCCGGACAGATGTTATCAAGATTAGAAATAATTATGAATAATAATAATAAGATTATGAATAATCTTTAGATTATTCTACAGAAGATGACTGCGATGGTAAAAAAAGGGACGGAGAAGAAAATTGAAAGATATATATGATAAAAAATTCTATGGAAATAGCAATAAACAAATATCTGCAAGAACCTGAAGAAGCGACTTCCTCTAGTCCGCAAACATTAAAGAAAGAGTTTTTGGTCTTGGAGACTAAAAATAGAAGAACAAGAAATGTAGATTAGTTATTTAATGCTTTATCAGCCATTGACGTTCCTTGCTTTTCGAAGTGATATTTTATTAAACAAAGAAACAAGTAAAATAATAATTAACATAAGTATAAAACATTTGTTAATTTCTGTGATTTTCTAAGGATATGTAACATGATATTTGGTCCTCTCAGGGTTTCAAATTCATTTCCCCCTCTTTCCACTCACACCATCACCTTTTCAGCGGGACCTACTGTTTATGGTGGGTTCCGAACCACCCTTTTGCCAACAACACGTGAAAAACACCTCGGGTGGGTCACTTTCCGGTTTTTTTTAACAGACGGTCACCCATCCTAGTGCCGTTCACGTTCCACATTGTTTAACTTCGGTGATCTAACGAGAACCGGTGCTTTCAACGGGACTACGGTTATTGGCTGATTTTCTAAGGATATTAATTTTGCTAATTTTTTATTTTAATAATTTTACGTGTGTACGTGTATGTACCTTATGTTTTCCTTTTTCGTATTTTTAAATTATTATAAAGAAAATAAATTAAAAACGTTTATTTTAAGTTGTAAATATGTCTTGTTTTCTATTTGTGCAAATTCAAAACCGGTTTCATGGAGAAATTAAAGTCCGAAAACCTAACCTACCCTAAACCTTAGTCTGTGTCAGGCCACAATCTCGACCGGGGTGAAACGGTCGACCTGTTGCCAGAGAGAGCAGCTCGTGGTGCTCGCAGCATTCTCTCCTCTTATCGACCGATCGCACAGTCTCGCTTCCCGTCTTATTCGCTCTCTTTGTTCCGCAAACAGAGGACGATACAATTAGAGAATACTGAATTCACCGGGAGTTAAAGATATCCTTTCTCTTGTCGTATTTTTCATGTGATCAGCTGAAATTTGATGTGCAATTTTCATTCACAAACTTACAACTTGACTGACTGAGCTAGAATGGCTGAACTTGACTGACTGAATATGAATGGCTGAACTTGAATGGCTGAATTTGACTGACTGAACTGGACTGACTGAGCTTGAATGACTGACCTTGACTGACTCAACTTGACTGAATGAACTTAACTGACTGAACTTGAGTGACTGAACTGGACTGACTAAGCATAGCTGACTGAACTTGACTGACTAAACTTGACTGACTGAACTGAACTCATCATAGTTTCGTGAATAAAAAAAATAGCACAACATTCTTGAGCTCCTTTTAAGGCTTAGAACTTCGACTTTTATTATTCGTACATTTTAAAAATTTGACTGCTCTTGATTGACTGAACTTGACTGACTGAGCTTGACTGACTGAATTTCACTTACTGAAATTGACTGACTGAACTTGACTGACTAAACTAGACTGGCTGAACTTGTCGGACTGAACTTGACTGACTAAACTAGACTGGCTGAACTTGTCTGACTGAACTTGACTGACTGAAGTGAACTCGTCATAGCTTCGTGAAGAAAGTAGCACAACTTTCTTGGGCTCATTTTGAAGCGTAGAATTTCGACATTTATTATCTATCGATTTTGAAACGTTGACTGAACTTGATTGACTGAACTTTATTGACTGAACTTGACTGGCTGAACTTTCCTGACTGAACTGAACTCGTCATTGCTTCGCGAAGCAAAAATAGTTATGCAAACATAGGACGATACAATTAGAGAATGCTGAATGCACCGGGAATTAAAGAGGTCCTTTCTCTTATCGTATTTTTTAGGTAATTTGCTCGATCCCACTGCCGCCGCTGCCGCTGGTTGTTTTAACGCTGGAGAACTTCCTTGCACTAATTTGCATTTCACGTAGCATAATAACGAGATGCATTATTTGGAGTTTCTGAGATTTTTGGGTGCAATGCGTATGCGAGCAAGTGTGCCGAAAATCAAAATAATCTAAGTAATAGGATCTGTTATCGGTCGACTGGGAATCCCCACGCGTTTTTGGCACGAGCGAATTTTTTCATTACGAGAAAATGTCTGTGTTAATTAAAATTAACTGAAGCTCTATTCTTTCTATTTTTTTTACCACGCTTTTATGAACTTGCCGTGTTGTTTGTTGTATGCGTCGAATCTTGTAATCGAATTTTGAACCACTTTTCGATTACCTAAAGACTTGAAACTTTAAACATAGCTCAGAACTGGATGACAATGCAATATTAAAAAAGAAATTTTGAAAAAAATTGTGCCTTTGGGAGATAAAAAATGTAGGATCTCATCGGGAATAAATAAAGACTGAAAATTAGAAAATAGATAATATATAAAGAAACTTTTTAAAAACCATGTTTACATTAAAATGCACGAAAAAGTAGAAAATAATTTTTTTATACATTAGTGACTATGTATAAATAAAAACGTGGAGTGCCCACGAAAATTAAATTGATATAGTTTAGCGCTGCACGCTTTTATTTATAGTCACTAATGTCTAAAAAAATTATTTTCACCTTCTCAGTGTATTTTAATATAAGCTTGGTTTTCAAAAAGTTTTTTTTACTAAATATTTTAGACTTGGGAAACAGAAATTCCTACGAGAATCCACAGTCCTGCTAATTACATTGTTTACATTTCAATTTTATGTATTTCGAATTTGTTATGAAATCATTGTTGCAGTTTCAAGCGAAATAAAAAACGAGTTCATCATTTTTGGCGATAATATTCTACGATGAACACAGTTTGTCTGTCGCGTAAAATTGTTTATAAGCTGTTGTATGTGAAAAACGGGGACACAGCGTAAATTAAAAGCTGGCTGGAAAGCAAGAGACCATAGCAGTAAGTGAAAACAAAAAATGGCATTGCTGACACAGAAATGCAAAGTACAGTTTCAAGCTCCGTGTAATTTTAACCGAGGTGTGCTGCGTTTTTCCTTGACACTCTTATGGAAGTGTTTCTCCTCGATTTCGACTATAAACACAGCAAATTAATATAATAAATTGATGATATCGGCGCCAGGTTCGATCATTTATAGAAAAAACAACAAATGTGCAATTAATTCATGTTTCTAACGTTTCGATCCCGATGTTAATCTTTTTCAAAGAGACATTTTTGCGTCTAAAAAAAATATAGAAGACAAAATTGAAATATAATCAATATTTTTGAAAACCGTGTAACGGAAAAAGAGAACAGAAATAGTACACGTACATGTTGTATCAAAAGTGGACAAACATTTCAAACAAATATTGAAGAGTTACACGAACAGCAACTTTAAACCATGGTGGCAGATATGTAACTGAAACACGTCCTGTTTCAAAAGAAAAGAAGGCTCTGGCATATATATAGATGATGTTTAGTGATTGGTAGATCGATATCGATCAATGGTGGTAACGTGAAATGCAGAGCGGCAATTTTGAAACCACGCTGTTAGAACATATTCGAAATATAGTTCTAAATGTAGCACCAGTGTATAAAATATAAATAAAAATAACTATTTTTTGTTTAAAACGAAACAAAAATTATCCCTTTTTATCATGGTTTTACCATGTTTTAATACAAACTAAACATATCAATGTGTGTAGAAAAGGGAAAAGAAAAACTATGCAATAGGCAGAATCTAAATTATGTTTGTTTGAAATGTTCGTCCACTTTTGGTACAACATGTACGTGTACTATTTCTGTTCTCTTTATCCGTTACACAGTTTTCAAAAATATTGATTATATTTCAATTTTGTCTTCTATATTTTTTTTAGACGCAATAATGTCTCTTTGAAAAAGATCCACATCGGGATCGAAACGTTAGAAACATGAATTAATTGCACATTTGTTGTTTTTTCTATAAATGATCGAACCTGGCGCCGATATCATCAATTTATTATATGTCTTAATTTCGATCGAGAAGAATTTAACCTTTAGCAGCAAATTAATACGGATTTTCCTATCAGGTAATTTTATAACGTAGCCATGTACGACTTTGCATAAGAATTTGTATGTAGGTGCGATTCAATTGTGAAAAACAATTTATAAACACTGTATATCACTGAATGTGTTATGTTGGTGTGGAATTGAAGAGTTCTGATTCGAAAACAATTGGAGACCAACCTTCTATCGAGTTAAACACGAGAATATAGAGAACAATGTAGCTGGAATAATAAAATAACCTTGCGATTTTTCACTAATTAATCTGTATAAAGGGCGAGATGCAGCTGAAAGGCCTTTGTTAACGTAATAAATAATGTTGAACTCTTCGCAGTTCATTAGCCAGCTCAAAGTTTCCATTCAAGCAGAACTTCCGAGAATGTTCAGATAAAACTTCGTTTCTTGCAGCAATAATGTCGGTAGATAAAGTAATTAACATTGCTCCCGAAACTGGTAAACTGAGAAGGGTATAGGAAACATTGGGTGGAATGTCTCAAGTCGCTTAATAGGTTGCGCAACTCGTCAATCATTATCATTCACGGCCAACCATGCTGCGCAACATGATTGATGGCGAGTGTAAAGTAGGGGCAACATAAAATAATTGTTTTATAATTAATAATAATACCTTATTTTGTGTATTAAAAACAATAAATAATAAAACAATGAGGAAGCTCTTTTAGAATGAAAAAAAATAATTATATGAAACACTTGGGTTATTGTAATAATAACTAAATTTATATAGAAAATTTATTATTTTTGAGGATAATATTAAATTATGGTCGATTAATTCACGGTCAAGCATATTGCGCAATATTATTGATCGTGAATGGTAGTGATTAGAGTTGCGCAACTTGTTGTTAAACTTAAATGACCTTAGGCCACTTTTAAAATAAACGGCTCACATAATCATCAATTTTTTCACTCCGCAGTGATGAGACTCGTCTGACAAAATTTGCGCAACACTGCCATTCACAGTACACTTCGTTGTGAAACCCGTTCGTTGTGCAAACATCAGGAGGTTCTGATTTTACACAACAGGTTGCGCAATTCACCAATCATGCTGCGCAACAAGATTGATGTTTAGAGTGGCTCCTTCAGTGTTATTAGACAGTGATCTGATACGAAAATCCCCTTACCTCTAACAACCAGCTTCGCAGACGCAGAAATCAACGCGTCCTGCTTGCCGAATGTAGATGTTTTTAGAATTGTTTAATTTTTGCAAACGTGAAAGCTATTTATTAGGGGTTTAGGGGCCCCGAAATTCTACTTTGCCCAAGGCCCCAACTAGTTATAATGCGTCACTGCATGAAGGATAAAAACGTTCCCAGAAATTCTCTCAGCCAGAACAGTATCGGAAAGCAACAAGGACGGATGTGCATCAGGAAATTCTGATTTTACACAACAGGTTGCGCAACTCGTTAATCACCATCATCCACGATCAATCATGTTGCGCAACATGAGTGATGTCGAATGTAGAGTAGGTGCAACGTAAATTGTTTATTCAATTTTAACACCTATCGCCATTGTGATCGTTCCAATCTGTGTTCGGACACGGAATCGCGAATTGCAGAACACGAATGCGATTCGCCGGCGAGCAGACGCGAGTTAGGATCCTCGATAAGCTCCGCGCGGGCGAAAATAATTTATGACGGTGATTCACGGCCGAGACAAAGACCTTGCCAGAAGTTACGGTGTAACTTCCAACCCTCGTTGAATTATGCAGCCTCGAGAACGCGTTGGAGGACTTATTTTCGCCGGGTGCCAGAGATAAAGCGCCGCTGGAATTCAAGCGAGTTCGCGGCTACTTGTTTGCCGCGCGCGGCGGTCCAGCGACCACCTCTCCATCCCGCACCCCACCCCCACCCCCGCCTTCGATGAAATTAATATCACGGTATCGAGAATACTTCGCGAGAATATTTTGGGGCCAACTACCCCGAGCTGTTTCCGAGTTTGATCGATACTGTGAACTCGGGCAATATCGTGAACTTCGCCCTTGGAATACCGATTTCCGTGGCTCTTGTTTCATTCGGGATCCCGTTTCTCAGATGCGCGTTGTTTCAAATTGCAGCCATTTTAGTTTTCATTGCAGATACATAGCGATCTATAATGTCTCACTCGTGATAAATGTATTCTGCTTTCACATTGTAAATCTTATACGTTTTCTCTGTCTGTGACATCGAATGCCCTTGGAGAAATATAATCACTGAATTGGTAATGAAGGGGTTTATCATTGGAGATTTGTAAAAAAGGGTGGTTCTATTTTCATTTAAAAAATGAAGGTGACTTAATCATTTGCATATGTAAAATAATTATTTGTTTTTCGATCTGGTAAGTTATCATTCTTAGTCATTATTATTAATTATATATTATGTAAAATTTGATATGTTATGAACTTTTTATTAGCCCATATATTATGAAATTATATACTATTTCATGATTGAAATTTTGCATGTATTATAATTTTAATTTTTGTATTATCAATTTAATATTATAATTTCTCTCCTTGATGATGAATTATATTAAAAATTTTGTTATAGGGTGTGATTACATGCACCTGAATGAAGTATTTAAATTATTATATATAATGAAATTAAATACTATTGCATGGGTGGGATTTGCCATGCATTATAATTTGAATTTTTTAAATATTAATGTAATATTATAATTTCTCACCTTGGTGATGACTTGTAATAAAAATTGTGGTATTAAGTATTTAATTAAAAGTCAGCTCAAGTTTGAAAACATTTAAGAAATTCAGTAAACAAAAGTGTTAATGGTGGTATTTTGGTAAGTTATTATTCTTAGTCATTATTATTAACTGTATATAATGTAAAATTTGTTATGTTACAAACTGTTCATTAGCTCATATATGAAATTATATACTATTTCATGTTTTATAATATTTCATGGTATTATAAATATAATATTATAATTTTTGACCTTGACTATATCTTATAATAAAAATTCTGCTATAGGCTGTTTACTTGCACCTAAATTAACACTTTACCGACCGGAAGCCTATTAATAGGATTTTCAAAGCATAGAAATTTTCTTTGACATTACAATCTTAAATGAAACTATTAGACGACGTTAAAGGGTGACTTAGTTAGTTCATACTAAATGCTAAATGAAAATTTACCCATGTACCACAAATGTTTCAAAAATTTTCCAAAATCACAGGTCGGTGATGTGTTAAGTATGTAATTAAAAGTCAGCACAAAGTCATAAATGCAGTCATAAATCAAAGAATAGTGTCTTCTATGCGAACGCTGTCCGTCCAGAAGACGACAGTCGGAGAGTATTTGATTATTTACTATATTTTGCAAAAGATAAATATTTTTAAGTTTGCTCAGAATTCTAAAAAAAATATATGAAATGTGGGACTTAAGGTCGAGTATTTCCGTATTTTTTTTCATCTCCATATGTTAAGCAACAACTGAGAAAAAAATGAAACTTTTAGATACATTATATGGGCAACAGAAAATTTTTATTGAATTTATTGGTAAAAATAAATATTTTTTTTCTACAATTTACAGTTCGCTCAGAATTCTGAAAAAAATATATGAAATGTGGGACTTAAGGTCGAGTATTTCCGTATTTTTTTGTGGGACGCAAGGTCGAGTATTTCCTTATTTTTTTCATCTCCATATGTTAAGCAACAACCGAGAAAAAAATTAAACTTTTAGATACATTATATGGGCAACAGAAAATTGTTATTGAATTTATTGGTAAAAATAAATATTTTTTTTCTACAACTTAAGAGGGTGTTCAGAGGATTGCAGAAGAGGTCGGTGACCCTGTCCATTCAGTATCCCGGCACTACGGTGGATCCGGAGAGATCGAAATCGCAGTGACTCGCCAGCTGAAACCATTTCGCCCGGCTGCGAAACGCAGAGAGCCTCGTCCTGGCGAAACGAATCCGGCTCCCGGTTGGCTTGTTAATTTTGCAAAGTTATTTCCCGTGGCCGCGTAACCGCGGGGGAACGAGTAGAGCGGCGTCGGGGGGTAGGTTAGGGGGTGGGAGTGGCGTCCAGGACACTCCGGCAAAAACCGGGGCTTTATTAATCATTCTCATCTCGCTGAAAAATTGAATTTTTAACGGCGCAATCCGGCCGCGTTCGCCGCGCAGCACGGCGCAGCGCCGCGCTTAAAACTTTCACGCGGCCCGCAACGAGAGAACGAAACCCGCCGAATTCGCCGTTTCCGTTTTCGCCTAACTCGGCCACTCGGGTCACGGGGCTTTACTGTCCATGGACAAGGGTGTGTTGGGGGTGTAACACACGCGCCATCGCTCCGATTGCGGGGACGGTTTGTTGCTAGCTCTCGGCCACAAAAGGAAATTCTGTCTCTCGCACACTTGTGTGGCCGCTTGCTTATTTATCGTGCGCGCACGTTAGCCGAGTGGCTCTTTGGGGTGCAAATGAGGTGCTGAAACGTAAGCGAGAAGAACGAAATGAAGGTGGGCAAAAATCCCGTATTACACCGATGCGAATTAGCGGATCTTTGAAAGCGATGCGACAGGTGTGCGTCAAAGGGAATCGGACATTGGCTTATGCTACTAATTTCACTGTGGATTTTATAGTCATGCGAAACATCGGTGTGGTAAGTCTCCTGCACTTGAACAGCGATTACAAAGCAACATTGACCCCTTTATTTACAGAATTTTGTTAAAAGTTTTTCAAACTTGTGCTGACTTTTAATTAAATACTTAATATCACAATTTTTATTATGAGTCATCAGCAAGGAGAGGAATTATAATATTAAATTTATAATACAAAAATTAAACTTATAATACATGGAAAATCTCAATCATGCAATAGTACATAATTTCGAAATTTCTATTGAGTAATTTACTTTGTGGTATATGTGTGCCTTTAATACAAATATTTAAGACCTTTTTCATATATCTGTTCTGAAGATTCAACAATTTGTCCTCAGGAAAATTCCGGAAATGAAGGAGGGGGGAGGGAACTACAATTATTAATAAACGCATTTATATGTTGTACAAAAAGTCACAAAATTCTAAGAAATTGTGTCATTATATACATAATTGTTTTTCTAATTGAAATTAAAAAGCAGTCAAAATGACTTCCTTGGGCAATATAATGTTAAAGAGGATGCATTAAAGAATCAGTCATGAATCAGCGCCACAAAATGACAATTATTATGCCCTTGCACCCTCCACGATCGAAAGACTAATAGAGACCTCGCCGAGACCATTGTTTAGGCTAAGTATGTTTGCTCTCGAGTGGTTGTAGTGCCATAAGATATCGAGAAACCATTAGCAAGGACATGTGTGTCGACACAAAGGGTGGTACCGTCGCCTAAAGGGTTAATCATCGGAGAAGGGTGCATCTGTTATCGAATAAGGAGAGAGGGAGAGATTTTGTGAAGACGTAATTGAGACGCTGATCGATCAAGGCACTATTCGTCTGTGTCTAGGGCGTGTCTCGAACGAGGGATGCGATTATCTGTTCGATAGAATTTCGCTTGTTGTGTATACGCGTCGAGGGTGGTTGTATCCGTACTGCAGGGTGGGTTAAACGAATCCCGTCGAAGTTACGAATTAAATAATAACTTTAACGAGCAACTGACTGCTTTAATAGCTGGATAAGCCTGCGCTTACTCGAGCCCCGTGCTCTTTCACCTACCAACCCTCTCTCCACTCCAACCCCCTTATCTCTTTGCCCTCTTTCCAGCCTTCGAAACGGAACAACTTTCAGTTTACATATTCGCCACGCGACGATTCGCCTTTTCATCGAACGATATACAGTGCATCAGTGGCGGCTCAGGTTAAGTAGAGGACTCAAGCAGTAAGAATTTTCGGGCCCTCAAATTCAAGTTAGAAATAGAAGTTCCAAGAAAACTCTCCTAAACTTAATTTTTTGTAAATAAATAGAATTTTTTTAAAAGATACATGACTGCTGCGTATTCGGGGCCCTATGGTCTCCCGAAGACCAGTGAAGGCCCCAAGCAGTAAAAATTTTGAGGCCCTCAAACTCAAGATAGAAATAGAAGTTGCAAGGAAACTCTAATAAACTTATTTTTTTGTCAACAAATTGAATTCTTTGAAAAGAAAAATAACTGTTTAGAATTCAGGGCCCTATGGAATTCCGGGGACCAGTGGAGGCCTCAAGCAGTAAAAATTTTGAGGCCCTCAAACTCAAGTTAGAAATAGAAGTTGCAAGGAAACTCTCCTAATCTTAATTTCTAGTAAATAAATTGAATTTTTGAAAAGAAAAATGACTGCTGCGAATTCAGGAGTCTATGGTATCCCGGGGACCAGTAGAGGCGCCAAGCAATAAAAATTTCGAGGCCCTCAAACTCAAGTTAGAAATAGAAGTTGCAAGGAAACTCTCCTAAACTCAATTTTATGTAAATAAATTGAATCTTTTGAAAAGAAAAATGACTGCTGCGAATTCGGGGGCCTATGGTATCCCGGGGCCTAGTGGAGGCCCCAAGCAGTAAATATTTTGAGGCCCTCGGAATCAAGTTAGAAACAGAAGTTGGAAGAAACCATTACAAATTTAATTTTTTGAAAAGAAAAATGACTGCTGCGAATTCGGTGTCCTATGGTATCCCGGGGCCCACTGGAGGCCCCAAGCTGTAAAAATTTTAGGCCCTCAAACTCAAGTTAGAAATAGAAATTGCATGGAAACTTCATAAACTTAATTCTTCCTGAATAAATTAAATTTCTTTTGTAAGAAAAAAATGAATGCTGCGAATTCGGTGCCCAATGGCGGCTCAAGTCAAGTGGAGACCCCAAGCGGTAATGATTTTGAGGCCTTCAAACTGAAGTTAGAAACAGAAGATGCAAGAAAAATTTCGTACCGTTACACATTAAATAAAATTCTTTAAAATTCGGGGCCCTATGGTATCCCGGGGCCTTACGCGGCCGCTTAACATTAGATCCGCCATTGCAGTACAGAATCATCGTGCACGAACACACGTTGCTACCTGGCTTTGACAACAGCCAGGCTCGCACGTTCATCCGTCCCTGTGTATGCCATAGCAATCGCAATCCGTTAATAAGTTTTTTTCGTTGTGTGGTTGCAGTGTGTCGCGGAATACAGCAATTCGAGGAGAAGCCGCAGTACACCGAGGTGAACCCTGGACAAGACGCGAAGCTGATCTGCCGGGTACTGGGGAAGAGGGGCCAATGCATCTGGCAGAAGGATCAAAAGGTTCGTGGAAGTTTAGTGTCACTTGGATTCGGCCTTTACGGGCCTGGTTCTGGGTCTGCTGTGATTTAGTATACAGGGTGGTCATTTTATCTGAAGACATTGAAATGTCTCGAGAACTATGCATCGGATCAAAACAAGTAGGTAATGAAAGTTGTTCGTCGCGAAGGGGGACATCCAATGATACCAAACTCGACACCCCACCGCCACCCCCTGGGGGTGGGCGTGGGTAAGATAAAAACCTGAAATGGGAATCACCATTTTTCAATGCAGATTTGGATTCTCCAGAAAAAATACACAAATTTGACCTAGGAGTTTTTGCATTTTGGTACACAGATGGCGCTGTAAGGAACAAAAATCAAAATTTGTAAAAGATCGTTGAAAATTGGGGATATCTCGAGAAATACACATCAGATCAGAAAAATAAAAGTAGACGTGTTTGATATTTTTAAAAATGCTATTCAATAACACTATAATTGACCCCCCACCCCCACCTCCTGAGGGTGGGAGAGGGAATTATTTCAAAATCTTCAATGGGAAACTCCATTCTCAACGTGGTATTTCTCCGACAAATCGAGGAGTGGACTGTTCGACGCGCCACTGTGGGCGTGTGGCGAACTACGTCTTATTACTAGGTTATAAAAGGCCCATTGAAGATTTTGAAATAGTTCCCTCTCCCATCCTAAGGAGGTGGGGTTGGGGGGTCAATTATAGTGTTATTGAATAGTATTCTTAAAATTTAAAAGGGCAATAACGTTTTCAAATATTGACCAATGATAAGGGGGTAGACTCGTTTTGGTAATTATTTAGAAAGAGGTAGTCCTCTCCGATTTTGATGAAATTCAAGTATGTTATGCAGCTACACATTTCGAACAACTTTTCCCTTTTCACATTGGAGAGGGTTTCTTTTAGTTTTCGAGATATAAGCAAAAAACTATTGCTAATGCTGAATTAAATCCCATTGTTGGTTTTTGTGGGTAGGCCTTTGTCTCGTTTTTTCTCAGTGAACCCCACAATACACCCCCAATTGTCATCAAGACCCGGAGGGGGAGGGTCGTAAAATGCATTTCCCCATCGCCCTTAAAAAATAAAGATAGACGGTACTCTTAATAGGAACAGCCTTTGTACATCTAAAACAAATAAAAACCTTACGAAATTATATCGAATTTTATATTCTAGCATTTTTTCAACATTCTCATGAGCCATTTCTCGAACAATTTCATAAAGATTTTTGAATGCATGAAGATCCGCAATCCAGTGATTGTTACGAAAGGCTGATTATTCAGGGTTAAATATCGAACAGGACCCAAAACTTGACAAGTCCCACAACAAGAAGGAAAAAATGGAGTATCACAACATTCAAATATATTGATAGCCATTGTTTATGAAAGGCTAAATTACATGTCTATAATGACGCACAAATTGTCTAGACCCAGAAATTGGTAAGGCCCTCAAATTGACAATACCCAAAAATTGACAAGACCCTTCGTAGATCCAAAAGAAATAAAAATCTTGCGAAATTCTATCGAATTTTATATTCTAGTATTTTTTGTAAATTCTCATAAACAGTGGCGGTTCAAGTCAAGTGGAGGCCCCAAGCCGTGAAAATTTTGGGGCCCTCAAACTCAAGTTAGAAATCTGTCGAAGTTGCAAGAAAACTCTCATAACCTTATTAACTAAAATGAGAAGTAATTAAAAATTTCATACCGTTACAGATTATATAAATTTATTTAAACTTCGGGGCCCTGTGGTATCCCTGGGCCTCACGCGGCCGCTTATTTCGCTTACCATTAAATCCGCCACTGTTCAAAATCCGTTTTTTAACACTTTCATAAACACTTTCGAATGCATAAAGACCCGCAGTCATAACAGTAAGGTCGCGTTTACCGTCCGGGAACAGGTACGCGATCAATGTCCAGTGTCTACCCCCTCCACTGTAATATTGTCCTTCTCTACGTTCTGCTTTCTTTTGAACTCGAAAATTTTTTTATAAAAGAAACGTAGAATTTGGATCTTGGTTTGTGTTTGGGATACAATTTTGCTTGGGGCCTTGGACAAAATAGAATTTTGGGGCCTGGGGGCTAGGGCCCAAAATTAAATAACTTTCACGTTGGAAAAATAAAACAATTGTAAGTTGGAAGCTTCAATTATTAGAAGTATTGTTGAAATTACCTCGACATTTGGTAGACGCAGTCATGAAAGAAATAATGTCGGTATGCGATCACTGTCCGTGCAGAGCACAGACTGTTTGACAAGAATCGCGACGTTACTGTATTATGAATTTTCCCAAATTAAAGTTTGAAATTTTTTATGCGAAAAACGTAGAATTTGGATCTTGGTTTGTGTTTGGGATACAATTTTGTTTGGGGCCTTGGGCAAAGTAGAATCTCGGGGCTTGGGGGCTAGTAGTAGTAGTAGTAGTAGTAAGTGCGTTTAGCCGTGGAAGGATGGTTCGGCCATCCCTCCGCTTCCTAAAGGCACACCAGATCATCATCACCAGTCTCACAATTGGCTTCCGGCTCTCGGCCCATGAGTGGGTTGCATTTATCCTTCGTTTTTCGGTCGTTCCTCTGTTTTATTAGGCTCGGGCCACTTTCAGAGTCTTCGGCCTACTAGACGGGACGGCCATCATTGATGAGACGGGCCATGCTACCTAATTTATTTGAGTTTTTTGAGCTGTTTTACGGCTCGGAGTGAACGTTGGACCCTCTCACCTTCAGACCTGCAGGATGTCTCGACTGCCCTTTTGACTCCCCCGGACTTCACCATATTTCCATGTTGAGTATGTCAAGTATTGAATCCCGTCCCTAGTCTGTTTCCGGATAGTCTGGAAACTTACCCACTCCCACTGGAGTCTCTTGGACTAGTCCCTCGCCTAGTCTGTGAGTCTACTTAGATGATTCAAATGTAAGGGTACCGTGATGCATGGCATGTATAAGCGTGGGAGGAAGTTACTTGCAACTTCGGGTCCGATCCGACTTCATCGAAATCTTGATTTTTTTGGTCAAGGTATCAATTCCATGCGGTCTTCGCCTGCCGAGCCTATTTCGCGTTGGGGTTAAGGGGGAAGGGTTCGTCAATTTTGCCGAAATCTGTCTCCTAAGAGATTAGATATCAGTTTCATCGAGATCTTCCCCCCTGGGTGGGCTTGGCATACTCCAGGAAATATGGCTGACCAGCCCCCTTTTTCTGCCCCCTTAACAGAGGAGACAGAGCGGCGGGCACCCTTGTGGGGCGGGGTGGTCAACTTGGGCTCCAAATAATTCGCTGATTCCCTGAATAAAGGGGAAATCATTGACATTGGATCGCCCCATGACTCCTACAGTAGGGACCAAACTCGTAGCGAGAGAATAACCACCCTGGAAAGTTTTGCCGCACCGGGAATTCGAACTCCGGTCCTTCCTGCTACGAGTCAGACGCTCTACCATCTGAGCCACTGACCCGCCTTAGGGCCCAAACTAACTTTCACGTTGAAAAAACGTACTACTATATTACGAAAGGTTACTTATTGAGTATTAAATATCGAATAGGACCCAAAACTTTACAAGTCCCACAAAATACACATGTGTCACCAAAGAACGCTGTTCTTATATAGCGTGACGCATTCGACGTTTCAATTCAGCGGGAAAAGAATTAGTTGAAAGCGTTTCCCGCGGAAGTACACTGGAGAAGGGTGACGAGTCGCGGTGTCACTGGCCGTCTATCGCGATTCGGAGGGGTTCATTGTTGCCGGTGCGGTGAATCCAATCCCTCAAGCAGAACGGCAAGCGCACCGGGGAAGCAGAAAATCAAGCGAGAGAGAGAGAGAGAGAGAGAGGTTTGGTACGGGCCAAGCAACTTTCCTCCGTTGGCCGGTGCCAGTAAACTTCGGCCCGAGATAAGTTTCTCCGTGGCGAAAGTGGACGTAACGCGTCCGCCGACAATAAATACTGGATCGTCGTTGTGGGCCGCGTGTGCTGGCCGGAGAGTGTGGGGTGGGATAGTGGGAGGAGAGACGAATAGTGGAACTTAAGTGAAATACTAGCGACGTTCCGTGTCGCGTGTTCCCTGTCGCCTGTCCATTAACGTCGGACAACAACGCCGTTCCCGAGGAATACGATCGTTGGGGGGGGGGCAATAAAACGAGCAAATAATTCAGCCGGAAGAATAGCGCGCGGAACGGGCAAAAGCGAATCGGGATTGATGGAAATCCGACTGGTGAAACTGGAGAGGGGGTGAGGGAATGAAGGGCACACAGAGGCTCAGGCGAAGGAAAAGCTGAAATCGATCGATGACAACAATGAGCGAACAAAAAAATGGCGGGGGTGAGGTGGGATAGTGGGTGGAGATAGGAAGAAAAAAAAATCGCCGGGGGGATAGAGAATGGAAAACGGAAATACGCGCGAACGGATCCCGGCGTAGATTATCGGCTGGAGTGGCAGTATATCATGCGCACGCACGGATATTACCTTTTAAATTAACAAATCCGCGAGATAGGAACACCGGGGCTCGATAAACCGCGCTACGCCCATATTGGCGGTCGTGTAAATCCATTGTGAACGCGGGATCAACACCGGCTGAAGCACCGCCGCAAAATTGAAAGTCAAAACGGAAATGTTATTTTCATTATGCCCTGAATCGCCGTCGCCAAAGCCGTTACGAGCGATGACGACGGGGATGAAAATTCTATGCCGTCCATGCTACGATTCCACCATGGTATCACTAGTATTCAGTCTATAATGTTGCGCAATATGATTGACCTGAATGGGCATCTTAAGGGGAATATTCACGATCAAGCATATTGCGCAACAATTATTGTATAGCATGATGTCCATCTAAATTCATTTTGTTTCAATTCGTCAATCACTACCATTCACAGTCTATAATGTTGCAAAATATGATTGAGCTGAATGGGCATCTTAAGGGGCCTATTCTAGGTCAAGCATATTGCGCAACAATTATTGTGCAGCATGATGTCCGTCCGAATTCATATTGTTCCAATTCGTCAACCACTACCATTCGCGATCAATAATGTTGCGCAATATGATTGAACTGAATGGGCATCTTAAGACGCCTATATACTATGAAGCATATATCGCAATTATTACTGTGCAGCATAATGTCTATCCAAATTCATATTGTTTCAATTCGTCAATCACTACCATTCACGGTCAATAATGTTGCACAATACGCACTGTTGCGCAATATGCTTGACCTTGAATGGGCCCCTTTGCACTACAGCCCCTGTACATTCTTTAAGCACCATATGTGTAAAATCGAAATGGAAATGTTCGATAATTATCCAGGAAACATCCGCACAATTTGTCAAAACGGAAATGTTATTTTCATTATGCAGTGAATCGCCGTCGCCGACGCTGTTACGCCCGCTGACGACGGGGATAAAAATTCTATGCCGTCCACGCTACGATTCCACCATGGTACAAACCCCCCTTGGAATAGACAGACCGGAGAAACAAATGTGCAGAAAGTCCGCTCAATGAAACCACGCTCTCCTCGGAAAACTCGTTCGAAAACGAGGAAATATGAATTGGTCTGTACGCTTTCCAGATTCTCTTAACGATGAACCTGTGGAACACTGAAAGAGATATAGGTTTGGTAGATTAAGATTGAATTTATTGGGTTCACAAATTAATTTCTGTACTGTAAGGGGCTTATTCACGATCAAGCATATTGCGCAACAATTATTGTGCAGCATGATGTTCATGAAGATTCATTAGTGAATCACAGCCTTTCACGGTCAATAATGTTGCGCAACATGTTTGCGCAACACATTTATATTATTCTCTAGTTCGTGCAGGAAATTTTTATGTTGCACAAATGCAAGATAGAGCGGAGCACGTGTGAAGACGGTGACGTCTTCGTCGGAGGATATGGTAAGGTGGTTCTTGGAAAGAAAAGCCGCGGTGGCGGAAGGAAGTCGATGGCGGGTCGGAAGTCGGTGAACGGCGCGAGGACGGCGTCGCAACGCTAGTGGAACGGCGGGCAAAAACCTGGCCGGAAACGAGCCCGAACGGCGCGTTTAGCTCGGCAATTGCCGTAATACAATCGTCCCGTCTTAAATCTACCGTCGCGGATGCGACTTCCCCGGGGTTTTTTCGTCGTCGGCCCGCGCACGGTTCTTTCGGAACGGTATAACGCGTCTGTTTGTTCCGGAGGGCGACGCGGAAACGACGCGACACGACGCCTCCGGAAAAAGACGAACGGTAAATGGAGCGCGGAGCGGGAGAGCTGGAGAAGCAAGAACCAGCCAGATTAGGGGTAGTTACGTGCCTACCGAATTTCAGAGCACACGGCCAAGTATTTTCCTCGTGACCCCGTCGACGACGGAGAGTGTAATTTTCCCGCGAGAACATCAGAAAAATTGCGGCTGTTGACCCGGCCAACAATGCGGCGAGAAAAAACCGGCTACTCTTTCTCTTTCTCTGTATGCGCGCTTACGACGCTCAGTGGAAGCTTTCGTCTAAATCGGAGACAAAATCAGAGAACTTCCGCTAGAAATGAGATGGAGCGATGAAATTTTGTTTTAATTACAGCTGAAACTTGACAAAATATGGGAAAAATAGGGAGATTATGGTACGAACGTTTTTCAACCTTGAACAAAATTCGTTAAACTTGCACAATTTTAAGAAAATTGTGGTTTTTCCAATAATACCACCGCGGAACAAAGTTTTGTTTGAACATTTTGAACATAATAAAACAATGTCTACAATGTTGAATAATAACCAAAAAAAAAGTTACAGTTAAACCAGACCAACACTGTAATCTCTATAACGATTGCAGTCCAGTCTATTTCTTAGTTAAGCTCGATCCTCCCGAACAGCGTTTCACCTCGGAGCGTGACGGGTTAGACTGATTTGCTATACAGCAAGAATTGTGAACGCGGTGCGGCTATAGAAGTTTCCACTTTAAAAAGTAGTACAGTATTACCGAGGAAGAGAAATAAATTTTGCTTTCAATTCTGATATTTTTGTAAAATGTTACGTAGCAATAACTATCATTTTTCCTGTCTCTATAAACTGTTGATTATAAAACAATGACTACAATGTTGAATAATAACTAATAAAATTGTACACTAAAACAATACCAACACTGTAATCTCTATGACGATTGCACACCAGTCTATTTCTCGGTCAAGCTCGGATAAACTCGGTCCTCCCGAACAGCGTTTCACCTCGGAGTGTGATGGGTCAGACTGATTCGCTGTATAACAAGAATTGTGAACGCGGTGTGGCTATAGAAATTTCCACTTTAAAAAGTAGTACAGCATTAACGAGGCAGAGAAATTAATTTTGCCAATTGCGATCTCTTCCAAGGAACGGCTTCAATTATAGCAAATCCAGACCAATTGTTCCGGAAAATTTCCCCGAAACGACGGAGGCCGCGTTAGTCCCGAGCTATAGCAATCTGCGGTATAGCGATCCTCGTCGTCTAGCAGACTGCACCCAATGCGACGAATCCGAATCTCTTTGTCGTAGCGGTGTTTACCACCCTCGTGGTATCATGGGCCGCGCGCATAGCCAAACATTAAAGGCCGCGGAATCGCGAGGGCTGCGTCTTTGTCGTTGAAGATGGTAGCCAGCCGAGCTCCGATTGTTGCGCCATCCTTTCATCATCCGCGCGCCGAGCCTCCGGCCCGTGAAGAACTTAATTACACGGGCAGAAGACTGCGCGAAGGAAGCCCGGTTCAGAAAAGAAAGTAGAGGATGGCCACGGGGGTGGTGGGACGGGACAAGAAAAGGGGACGAGGAGGCCTGCGAGGCAGTTGCGCGCGGCGGAATGAAGTTTTCCTCGGGATTAACGATAACGACGATAATGAAACCGACTGTCGGCGACGGACGATTATTGTCCGACGTCGGATATCCTCGAATCGCGTCCTTTCTTCCCAGCCGGTTCGCCGATTGTTCCTTCTACGGCCATTGATCGGGCCACCCTTAAGGGGGTTTCCTGGGTTTCGAAGCAGATCTTTAACAAATTCTTCGGATTTCATCCTGGAAAATTATAGAAAGTTTTGCAATTCGATTTTGCATATATGCTGTTTGAAGAATGTACTGCGGCTGTACTGTAATCGGGCCCTGCATGGTCAAGCATATTGCGCAAAATTATTGATCGCGAATGGTAGTGATCGACTAATTAATACAATACGAATTTGTATGGAGATCATGCAGCACAATAATTGTTGCGCAACATGCTTGATCGTGAATGGGTCCCATTCAAGAAACTCGTCTACAGTTTATAAATTTTTATCGCGGACGTAAAAATTAGTGTTCCGTTAAATTAAAAAATTCTCACACTAGACGCAACCCTTACAATCAAAATAAAAAAATAATCAACCTGATCGGGTGAGTGGTTATCGAGATAAAGATTCACCAGTGCAGACTATTTTCTCCTGAAATCGCAACACACCATCGAAGGGTGCAATCAATCGCTTTTCTATTAGTCACAACAGATTGAATAGAGAAGAAAATGATGCCTACAACATCTCCAGGAAGAAATCCAAGAAAAATGGAACGCTTCACACTGCACCGACACAGGAACGTTATCCGAGCAACATCAAAGGCGGGTGCAGAGTGTGGTCATCTTCCCGTAATTAAGTCCAGTAGAGCAACTTCTTCGCACGTCCGAGGAAACGTGCCCTACAAACGATCAAACCTTAATGCCGGTCGAGTGCAAAGCACGCCGGCATAAGTTGTTTCGCCGTGGAACTAACCAGGGCCTCGTTCCGTGCAGCGTTTGATCGAAGCGAGAGCCCGGAAGGCAGGCACGAAACAGCAGAAACTCGGGGAGCGAGGGACCGCTCGGGGCCGTTATGCGCCGGATTCAAAGAAACGAAAGAAACGAGAAGGAAAACGAAACGAAGAGGAGGAAGTGTCCTGATTGACCGTCGGTTGTTCGGCACGCGAACTTTCCCGGCCCTCAGAAAGACGTAGAATGGTACACAACGGTGTTAACGAACTGTGTAATAGCCTCGGGACAGACTCTACGCCGGCCTTTGTGACCGCTCGTGGAACCCGGTGACCACGGCCCACCGTCGTTCCAACGGCATTACCGTCGCGCACTGTTGACCAAACGCGATTTCATAACTGGGATACACCGACCGCCTGCGTGAAATAATAAGAAAACGATCATTCCTGACGACGTGTGTCGAAAAAGAAACCCCTATGAACATTCGTATTTCTTGTTCGTACTTGTATTGTATTATGTAATTAATGAATGACTACCATTCACCGTCAATAATGTTGCTCAATAGGCACTGTTGCGCAATATTTTTATTCGTGAATGGGCCTCTTAAGTTACTTACCCCATGTTAGTATGGACCCGACAAACTCAATCTTAAGGGGCCCAATCACGATCAAGCATATTGCGCAACAATTATTGTGCAACATGATGTCCATACAAATTCATATTGTATTCATTAATCAATCACTACCATACACAGCCAATAATGTTGCGCAATATGATTTACCGTGAATGGATCCCTTAAGATTACATTCATTGGGTGTACAAATTAATTCCTGACCTTATTAAGGGGCCTATTCACGATCAAGAATATTGCGCAACAATTATTGATGCAGCATGATATCCATGTAAATCCATATTGTATTATGTAATTAATGAATGACTACTATTCACGGTCAACAATGTTGCTCAATTAGCACTGTTGTGCAATATTTTTAGTCGTGAATGGGCCTCTTAAGTTACTAACCCCACGTTAGTATACGAACCTTGAAATTGAAAATATATAGTGACCTTCCATTATTATTCGGACACTTTTAAAAAGACGACAACATTTTTAACATCGAACCATACGATTCGGAATTTTTTGAAAGTTAGAACGTGATTAGGCCGCTTGATAGAGTCAGGAATTAATTTGTGCACCCGATAAATTCTATCTCCAGGGGCCCAGTCACGGCCAAGCATATTGCGCAACAATTATTGCGCCACATGATGTCCATACAAATTCATATTGTATTCATTCGTCAATCACTACCATTCACGGTCAATAATGTTGCGCAATATGCTTGACCGTGAATGGACCCCTTAAGATTAAATTCATTGGGTGCACAAATAAAATCCTATAAATCCAATATATAAAATTCTATAAATCAAAAATGGTGTCCCTATACGATCTCTGTGATATTTTATAATATGGAAATTATTTCAATCGTCTTAGTGCGTTTCGATGTCCGTTTAATTTTTTTTTATAAAATTTTTATCGCCGCAGTCGTTCAGCCGATTTTGAAGATGCTAAGAGAATACTTACAAAAGAGTAAGTTTCCCAAACGTATTTTTATTTAAGATCCCAGAAAACCAACAGTCGACGTTTTAAAATTTCACGCGCAAATCCGAGTCACATTTCGCGGGTTTCCACGCTGGCACCGTTTTTCTCGCGCAGGTTCGCTCGCATAAATCGGCGGAGTGAATGTCACCGACGACAGTTGAAGGAAGTAGCACGGTAATGCCGGGGCATTCACGGACGAGCCCGGCTATCCCGTTTAAAAAAATTTTTTAATTAAATCCGCGGAGCTGGAAGCTTTTCAGGCCGGCCGACATCATTTTTTTCGCGAATCGTCTCAGACCGGTGGCACGCCGCTCATTTACGTACAATTGGCTGCTTAAAGCTCGCGGGAAGCCGGCAGTTTTGTTATCGCGAGCATTCACCGGTTCGGCGAGCTGCCGGTACAACTTTCGCGAGAAACGAATACGCCCTTGAAAAGAAAATCCACACGTCCGTACCGTGTACACCCGGTCACGTGCCGCGAACGATCATCTCAGCCATCACCGATTTTCTACTGCCATTACCGGAACTCCAAATGTCCGTCTTCGTGACGCATTCCTCATATCGTTCATATCAAAATATTCTTCTAAAACGAGTATAATAATAAATATATTAATTGTGGAGGATGGACGAGATATAGTAAACGACTCTTTACTGTCCAACAGCCGTGTTTTGCACGGACAGTGATCGTATAGGGACAATATTTTTGATTTATAGAATTTTATATGTTGGATTTATCGGATTTTATAAATTTGTAAAGAAGGACAGCATGACAGTGGAGGGGGTAGGCACTGGACAGTGATAGTGTAGGGACACCATTTTTGATTTATAGAATTTTATATGTTGGATTTATAGGATTTTATTTGTGCACCCAATGAATTTAATCTTAAGGGGTCCATTCACGGTCAAGCATACTGCGCAACATTATTGACCGTGAATGGTAGTGATTGACGAATGAATACAATATGAATTTGTATGGACATCATGTGGCGCAATAATTGTTGCGCAATATGCTTGGCCGTGACTGGGCCCCTGGAGATAGAATTTATCGGGTGCACAAATTAATTCCTGACCCTATCAAGCGGCCTAATCACGTTCTAACTTTTCAAAAAATTCCAAATCGTATGGTTCGATGTTAAAAATGTTGTCTTTTTAAAAGTGTCCAAATAATAATGGAAGGTCATTATATATTTTCAAGGTTGCGCATTGCTGGTGTACGAAGAAGAAATTCGTTCGTATACTAACGTGGGGTTAGTAACTTAAGAGGCCCATTCACGACTAAAAATATTGCGCAACAGTGCTAATTGAGCAACATTGTTGAACCTTAAATAGTAGTCATTCATTAATTACATAATACAATATGGATTTACATGGATATCATGCTGCATCAATAATTGTTGCGCAATATTCTTGATCGTGAATAGGCCCCTTCATAAGCTCGGGAATTAATTTGTGCACCCAATGAATTTAATCTTAAGGGTCCATTCACGGTCAAGCATATTGCGCAATATTATTGGCTGTGAATAGTAGTGATTGACTAATGAATACAATATGAATTTGTATGGACATCATGTTGCACAATATTTGTTGCGCAATATGCTTGTCCGTAAATGGGAAAAACGATTGTCATTGCAGCGGTCTCATTACGAAATAAGAAATGCGGACAAGGTTCTAACAGATGTGGAAAATAAAACATCGAATTATAGAGACCGATACAGGACGTTGATGTCAGAGTTGAAGAAGGACGTTCAGAAAATCGAGGGCGAGTGTACGCGCTCTGAACGTCACCGCGAGACTCGCGAGATAGGTGATCGAGCGTGGTCGGGGCGGTACGCGGAATAGTCGAGGGAAGCACAGAGTGGCAGAAAGGCGTTGAGAGCGTGGATACTTTTTTTCTGGGGGAAATTGAAACAAACAGTTTATAATGAACGACCAACTACACCAGAGGATATGAAGAACCGAATAGTTAGAGTTTGTGGTGATATTAATTCCGAAAGAATTGAAAGATCTGTACAGTCGGTCATTGCACGTTTCAGAAAATGTATCAACGTGGAAGGACACCATTTTGAACATCTCTGATGATAACTTAAGAGAACGTAAGTATTGTTTTAACAGTTAACACATACACACATCTGTTGATCGATATTCTTAATGTGATAAAAAATATTTTCTTCGCATTCGTAGGTTCAGGAGTCGTGGCCGAAGATATTCGACATCAGTTCTAGGTATAACTTTAATTTTCGAGGATCAAGGACATTTCAAGCTCATGTTATTATACATATCTGAATGTATTTTTCCATCCGTTACACGATGCAACAAAACAAAATGTAGTTATGTACCAAACAACATCGATAACCTTGACAATTCCGAAAAACTGACACTCGGAAAAAAATATTCGTGCCAAATATTTGGGGCATTGACGCCATGCACATTACGTAACAAATATTTTTTGCATCACAATAACCTGAAGAGATATTTAGGTGTTCTTATTTAAACGGACCACCCTGTATATTTATATCTACAATTAATGTTATTGGCGCACTGGTTCGATCAATTGGAGACAATAAGCAAATTTGCAAAATATTACATGAAATTTAATTCAACGTTTCGGTGTAAATTTAGACCATTTTCAAGAATGTAAATTTTCCATATTGCGTCTGTATAATTTATCAATTAATTAATATATGGTTTGATCGAACCACTGCGCCAATAACATTAATCGTAGTTTTGAACAATTGTCGATCGAGATACAGAGAACTGTTATATATTTATATATTCTTCTCTTTTCTTATAATTCTTTTCGGAGAATTTTTTCCAAGCACTATAACTTCGAGGATTGAAGTCTCTTTTTTCCAACGACACCATAAAATCTGACGCACGATTTTTTGTTGCTGTTTTATTGCGCGTCGAATGAAAGCCGTGCAGCCGACAATAGAATCCGACTGGATTGTTTCGAGCTTAGCGAAGCCGTGCAGTTTGATTTTAATGAAATGTATATGAGGGATGGGGTTCTCGGAGATACATACATTCGACTATGTGTTTTATTTATCGAGACGCGACCGCGTTGGAGGGATGAAAACAGGATTTGAATTTTATGGTTTCGAATCGAATATTCAGTTGATGTAAAAAATTCGACTCTTCTCGAATGTTTACACGATCCAATAGTCGATTTGATACCGTGCGATTTATCCGAAAATATTTATTCCAACCCTTCTTTTTGCCACGACATTGAAACATATAAACAAGCTTTAATTTTTATAGATTCGAATCGAGTATTCAGACGATGTAAAAATTCTATTCTTCTCGAATGTTTAAACGATTCAATTGTCGATTTGGTATTGTGAGATTTATCCAAAAATATTTATTTCAACCCTTCTTTTTTCCACGACATTGAAAAATATAAACATGGTTTAATTTTTATGGGTTCGAATCGAGTATTCAGACGATTTAAAAATTCTAATCTTCTCGAATGTTTAAAAGATTCAATTGTTGATTTGGTAGCGCGTGATTTATCCAAAAATATTTATTTCAACCCTTCTTTCTTCCACAATATTGAAAACTATACAGGGTTTAATTTTTATGGGTTCGAATCAAGTAATCAGTTAGTGTAAAAGATTCAATTCTTCTGGAATATTTCATGATTCAATTGTGGAATTGGTTCTGAGCGATTTATCCAAAAATATTTATTCCAACCCTTCTTTTTCCACAAAATTGAAAAATATACAGGCTTTAATTTTTATCGATTTGAATCGAGTCTATAAATCTAAACTAAAAAAATAAATAAATCTAAACTAAAAAAATAAATAAAACTAAAAAAAATAAATCGAGTCTAAAACCAGTCAGTATAAAAAATTGAACTTTCTCAAAACAATTTACTCGTGCTTAGATATTAAAAAATATTGATCCAACCTCGATTTTGAACTGTTTTCTCTGGTTTAAATATGTATATTATTCAATCAAACGATATTCCTATCCAGTTTTCTGCATGTCCCCGCGTATCCACAATGTGAAACTTTAATTAGAGTCGATTACGCGGAACAGGTAGACAATAAAAACTCACTCCGTCGTATTCCACCCGTAAGACAATGGATTTTATCGATGTTCGATCCGCGAGAACGTGGGGCGTTTGAAATGTTAATAACACCGTTACCTAATTGCGCGGGGTTCAGAGTGCCGTTAGCAAGTCCGCGGACCGTATGAAAATTAGATTAATCCGCGTAAACGGTGCTCCATTATATTTAATCTGTATGCGCATATTGTACGAGAGAACTGTATTACCAGATCTATAAATTAACACCGGTGCTCGGTCAATCGAGGTTACAAATTTTCACAAAATTGCCAATAACGATCGTGTCCGTTCGCGTCAACCGTCGCGCGTCAAACCTGATACAACGAAAATTACATATTCGGAGATTTCTGAATGATACTCGGCTGTCGATGACCCTTTAACCCTGTAGGACATTATCGACCTCTGTAACCTTATTTTTAACGACGCCGTCTGCAGAATTTTTCAAGTAGAATACTTCTGTTGGCTCAGCCGCGCATCGTCTACACAATTACTAGATAGTGAACGAGTCCGATCCGTCACGCTCCGAGATGAAACGCGATGATATGTTATTTGAACGAGCATCAACCGAATATTTTTTTGATTTCAAGAATCACTATTCTAGATATAACGCAGTAGTTTCCAAATTAATTTTTACCTGGCACTGGTATTTATTCTTCTTTTTATTGTATAATTATCACAGAATATTTTTTGTTTAAGAATCATTATTCTATAAATAATGCAATAGTTTCCAAATTAATTTTTACCTGGCACTAGTATTTATTCTTCTTTTTATTGTATAATTATCAAAGAATATTTTTTGATTTCAAGATTAATTATTATATAAATAACGCTACAGTTTCCAAATTAATGTTTACCTGGCACTGGTATTTATTCTTCTTTTTATTGTATAATTATCACAGAATATTTTTTTGATTTCTAGATCATTATTCTATAAATGTGGCAATAGTTTACAAATTAATTTTCAATTCTTATATGTTTCTTAAATTAATTTTGTCGGATAGCAGTTCTTAAAGAAAAAAATCAGAGAAATTTGTTGAGAAACGTCTACGAACGGCTTTGCTATGAATAACATTCAATCAAACTATTAGTCATTTTGAAATTATTAGTTGATTCGGCCCACTATGACTCAGAGCATCATAGTCGATTAATTCTAGTAATGATACATGAACCAACATTTTTTTATTAAGAGCTAAAACTTTTGGGCCCTTAAACTCAAGATAGAAACAGGAGTTGCAACAAAATCCTCATAAACTTAATTGTTCTTAAATAAATGGAATTCTTTTATAAAAACAAATTAATGCTGCGAATTCGGGGCCCTATGATGTGCCGGGGCCCATTGAAGGTCCCAAGCGGTACAAATTTAGGGACCTTCTAACACAACTTAGAAATAGAAGTTGCAAGAAAACTCTCCTAAACTTAAGTTTTCGTAAATGAATTGAATCTTTTGAAAAGAAAAATGACTGCTGCGTATTCGGGGGCCTATGGTATCCCGGGGCCTAGTGGAGGCCCCAAGCAGTAAATATTTTGAGGCCCTCGAAATCAAGTTAGAAACAGAAGTTGGAAGAAACCATTCCAAATTTAATTTTTTGAAATGAAAAATGACTGCTGCGATTTCGGTGTCCTATGGTATCCCGGGGCCCACTGGAGGCCCCAAACAGTAAAAATTTTGAGGCCCTCAAACTGAAGTTAGAAATAGAAATTGCATGAAAACTTCATAAACTTAATTCTTCCTGAATAAATTAAATTTCTTTTGTAAAAAGAAATGAATGCTGCAAATTCGGGGTCCTATAGTATCTCGGAGCCCTGTGAATGGTCTAAGACGTTCTAAGAAGAGTAAGATGGTCTAAACATTTTGTGCCCTCAAACTCAAGTTAGGAACAGGAGTTGCAACAAAACTCTCATAAACTTAATTTTTCTTAAATAAATTGAATTCTTTTGTATAAACAAATGAATGCTGCGAATTCAGGGCCCTATGGTATCTCGGGGCATACTGGAGGGTCTAAGAGGTAAACATTTTTGGCTCTCAAACTCAAGATAGAAACAGAAATGAATTGAATTCTTTTGTAAAAACAAATGAATGCTGCGAATTCGGAGCCCTACGGTATCCCGGGGCCCACTGGCGACTCAAGTCAAGTGGAGGCCCCAAGCGGTAAAAATTTTGGGTCCCTGAAACTCAAGTTAGCAATAAAAGTTACTTGAAAACTGTCCCAAACTAATTAACAAAAAAGAAAAGTTATGAAAAATTTAATACCGTTACACATTAAATAAAATAAATTTCTTGAAATTCAGGGCCCTGAGTTTTCCCTATAGGTCCCTCCTTAGCGTCTCGCTAAGAGGCCGGAAACTGCTTTCTCTCTCTCTCTCTCTCTCTCTCTCTCTCTCTCTCTCTCTCTCTCAAATCCGTTGTAAAATTCTTTCGTTCCTGTAAATTGAAGTCGTTACAGCAGCGCCTCGATTGAAAAAACTCGCCGGTCCGCGACGAAGAGTTTCGAGGCAAGGTCCACCTTGAAAAAGAATAGACGTCCTCCATAAGAGCGAACGAGACGTTAAACAGGCTGGCGAGAGTCCCAAGGATCTCGTGGACTCCCCAGACACGCGGAATCTTTTAACCGAAGGGGGAGAAACTTTAATGCGATCTCTCTTCATGCAGGCGCGTTTTCGACGCGTTCGTAAACGAGCAAGGGCGGGACACGTGCGACGCAACAGAGGAACGGCCGAACAATTGACGCGCAACTTGCCAGCCGGAGGAGGGAGAATAGGTTCTCTCTCGCAGTTTAAGCGAAACAAAAGAAAATTTACGGAAAGTCGAATACCAGGGAAAATGGAAGAATCGTCGCGGGCTTTGTAGGGACCACCTGCCGACGACGACGCTCGCACACGAGAACGTCTTTTCTTGAATCGAATGAATCCCTTTGACGACGCGGAACGCGCGGCTCCTCCGCTTCTGGCGCTACTCGCTCTCTCAGTCGCATTAATTAAGAGAGTAAAGGAGACTTAATGAACTGCGATATAAAATATTGTTGGACGCCGGCGACAAAGGGGAGACTGGTAATACGGTACTGGCTATTAGGTCAATTGCGAAATGATGCTGAAGACGATTGAACACTGTTGACAGAGAACGAGAACAATTTTCTTCAATCTTAGTCCACGCTGATTTATATTAATTAATTTTTTGGTTGCCTTATAAAAATCGTAAAAATCAATTTATTTAGACATATTATGTGCTGTAATAAAGGTATGATAATTATTCGGAAAGCAACACTGTGCCCCGATTTTGATGAAATTTAAATATGTTATAGATCTCGACATTTTGAACAACTTTTCCTGTTGCAATATAGGGGGATCGCTTTTAGTTTTTGAAATATTCGCAAAAAACTATTGCCAATACTGTATTGAATTTCCTACAATAAATCTAGTTACGTTTGCAGAAATACAACAGTCTAACAATATCAAAATCAAGAAGCATCAATTTCTTGTTTTGAACCAATACACAACCCTTACACGATTGGGTAACACCATTCGTCCTTGAAGGATTAAATTTCATGCACTAATTTTCATTAGAAATTTATAAAATCATTTATATACATATCGCAGTTTAACAATATCAAATTCTTGGCCATGCTACTTCGTATTAAAAAGCATCCCTTTTTTATTTTAAACCAATACACATCGCTTGCACAATTGGGTAACACCATTCATCCTCGAAGGATTAAATTTCATCCACTACCTTTCGTTAAGAATTTATAAAATTTAGTTACATTTGCAGAAATACAGCAGTCTAACAATATTAAATTGTGGGCTATGCTACTTCATATCAAAAAGCATCCCTTTCTTCTTTTAAACCAATACACATCCCTTTCATAATTGAATAACACCATTCGTCCTTAGAGGATTAAATTTCATGCACTGATTTTCATTAGGAATTTATAAAAACACTTATACACATATCGCAGTTTAACAATATCAAATTCTTGGCCATGCTACTTCATATTAAAAAGCATCCCTTTTTTGTTTTAAACCAATACACATCCCTTGCATAATTGGGTAACACCATTCATCCTCGAAGGATTAAATTTCATCCACTACCTTTCGTTAAGAATTTATAAAATCTAGTTAAATTTGCAGAAATATTGCAGTCTAACAATATCAAATTCTTGGCCACGCTACTTCGTATTAAAAAACATCCCTTTCTTATTTTACACCAATACACATCCCTTACACAATTGAGTAATACTTTAATTTGTAAATATATCTTGTTTTTCGTCTAAAAAAATTCGAAATCACTTCAAACCAATTTCATAGAAAAATTAAAATCCGAAAACCAGTTTTATCAAAAGTCGATTTTATGGATAAACACTAACGCGTACGTCATATCCTCGAATTTATTTCCAACGCGCCACATCCGGCGACTGCAAGCCGCACGCACACCGTCATCCCCCCGGTCTATATAAAACCGGTGCGTGCATGAATTTGCATATTAATTCGCCGGGGGTAATCCGCTTTAATGACATCTGGATTAGGGGAAACGCGGCCGGGCAGATACGCGCCACCTTCCTCGGACCTGTTTCAAGAATATCCCCGGCTATATAAATACGTTTTCATAACCGTTTTCCACTATATTTGACCGCCGCACTATGGGGCAAACGGCAGAATTTTGTGTCAAAATCAAAGAACTGTCGATAGAATTGAGATAGAGCGATGAAACTTTTTTCAAATGTAAGCTGAAACTTGGCAGAATATGAAATAAGTATAGAGATTCTGGTACGAACGCTTTTTGACCTTGAAAAAATTCGTTAAACTTCCACAAGTTCCAGAAAATTGTGGTTTTTCAGATACCACGTGCGAAAAATTTTTTTTTAACATGCGACACATTATTTCCCGTAGATTTTTTCACGCTCATTTCAAATCTGGTCTCAAAATTTGTCTACGAACTCAGGATTTTTCAAAAAGTCGAATTTTTGTTCTTTACATTTTTATGTTTTCAAGGTTACAAAACATTTGTACCATAATCTCCCTGTTTTCCCATATTCTACAATGTTTCAGCTTTAATTTTTAAAAAATTTCATCGCTCTGTCTCATTTCTATCGAAAGTTCTTTGATTTTGACACAGATTTCATCGGTTTGTCCTATGGTGACGTCTTGGGTAATGCTAATACCACACATTATACTGTCCAACAGTAAAAATGTTTCTATATAACTGTTGGGTGTATCTTATAAAGCTGAAATATAGTAGAATATGGGAAAATAAGGAGATTATGGTACAAATGTTTTATAACCTTGAAAAAATAAAAATGTAAATTTTGAACAATAATTCGACTTTTTGAAAAATCCTGAGCTCGTAGACAAATTTTGAGACCAGATTTGAAATGAGCGTGAAAAAATCTACGGGAAATAATGTGTCGCATGTTAAAAAAAAATTTTTCGCACGTGGTATCTGAAAAACCACAATTTTCTGGAACTTGTGGAAGTTTAACGAATTTTTTCAAGGTCAAAAAGCGTTCGTACCAGAATCTCTATAATTATTTCATATTCTGCCAAGTTTCAGCTTACATTTGAAAAAAGTTTCATCGCTCTATCCCAATTCTATCGACAGTTCTTTGATTTTGACACAAAAGTCTGCCGTTTGCCCCATAGTGCGCTGTTCCTGCTCGTGGCTCTTCCTTCCCTCCACACACGCTCGCGAAGGGTTTATCAAGCGGGTTTTCCGTCGGGCCTGCTCGCACGCGACGCGTTTAGGCGCCCGTCGAAATCGATTCATATACCCCTTCGATCCCACCCCGCGATTTAACCGGCCCCCGTCCAATCTCCGCTCCGATAGATTTTCGAACATTAATTTGAATATTAACTCGACGAGTAATCCCCGCTTATCGCATCCGGATTACAGGAAATCTGTATTCTTCCTGCACCCCCAGGTTTTCTGCCAAGTGAGTCTTCTCTATTAGCGCGTCGAAATCAGTCCGAAAGATGGAAGATCTGTCTGGTGGTTTTGTTGCGAAATGAATGTTCATTGTTAGACTACGATATTTGTATTAATGATTTTGTAAATTCATAATGAAAATTAGTGGATGAAATCTAATACTCCAGGGACGAATGGTGTTACCCAATTGTGTAAGGGATGTGTATTGGTTTAAAATAAGAAAGAGATGCTTTTTAATATGAAGAAGGAAGTCTTAAAATGTGATATTCTTAGACTGCGGTATTTCTATAAATGATTTTATAAATTCGCAACGAAAATTAGTGCATGGAATTTAATGCTCCAGGGACGAATGGTGTTACCTAAGTATGCAAGGGATGTGTATTGGTTTAAAAGAAGGAAGGGATGCTATTTAATACGAAGTAGCATGGCCAAGAATTTGATATTGTTAGACTGCAATATTTCTGCAAATGTAACTAGATTTTATGAATTCCTAACGAAAATTAGTGGATGAAATTTAATTCTCCATAAAAGTATGAATAAAGAATTGATATGACATAAACTTGAAATGTCGTTTCTTTGTTTACAGGTACGATTATACATAGTGTAGATAATTGTTGTAATATAGCATAATTAATTATTATTATTATTATTATTATAGACTGACTGAAGCCCTTTTACATAAGTGTTTACAATAACAAAAAAAGGAAAAGATTCGAGACTACTCGTCTAATAACAAAGAAGTGACATGCACAAAAATAGATTCTAATAAATAAAGAAATAATTTTTGTTTACAAGAAAACAATTTCTAATTTATTTTGAAATTCCTTCGTAACAGATAAAGTATAAAGTTATACATATAATTATAAGGAATCTTATATAACCTTCTAATATTGTTATAAAGTTTTTTATTGAAGAAAAACACAGTTTTCGAATTACATAATTTTCATTTAAAAACCGCTTTCAAAGAGAATGAAAAAAAAACAGTTTTTTAATTGCATAATTTTCGTTTTAGAAAGCGTTTTTTAAAAATCGACAAACCCTATTACGTACGTGCGTGTGTGGGCAAGGGTAGTTTCGGTGCCATTACAGTCCTTGGTGTACGCAGACGAAAAAACTCTATAGCGAGCGAAGGAGGCTGGCCGCAACGAGTGGAGGCTTTCGAAACGCATTTAGCCCGTGGCCGAGTCGAGCGTCCGAGACCACAATGCCGCGAATACGACGCGGAAAGATTAAATGATAAATCTCCAAAGCAACCAGCGGCCACTCGACCGCCACTTATCCGTCCACTTTGTGCCCGAGCCCCCCTTTGTTTGCTTCTCCCCTCCTCTACCCCTGGAGGCACCGGTTGGAAACCGGCCGCCACTCTTATTCTTTCACTCCCTCTCTCTCTCTTCCGCTTTCTATTTTACCACGGTTTTATTAGCTCGCTTTCTTGTTTGTCTGTTCGGTGGCAAATTTTGCAATTGATTTTAAACTAACTTCCTGATAAGCTAGAGACTTGAAATCGGTCACATGGCTCAGAACTGGATGACAATGCATTATTCAAAAAAAAAATTTTTTAAAAAGTCTATTCGTTTCGGAGCAATAACGATTAAATATTTTTACCACGTTTTTATTAGCTCGCTTTCTTGTTTGTGTGTTGGTTTGTTTGTTTGTTCGGTGGCAAATTTTGCAATTGATTTTAAACTAACTTCCTGATGAGCTAGAGACTTGAAATCGGTCACATGGCTCAGAACTGGATGACAATGCATTATTCAAAAAAAAAATTTTTTTCAAGTCTATCCGTTTCGGAGCAATAACGATTAAATATTTTTACCACGTTTTTATTAGCTCGCTTTCTTGTTTGTGTGTTGGTTTGTTTGTTTGTTCGGTGGCAAATTTTGCAATTGATTTTAAACTAACTTCCTGATGAGCTAGAGACTTGAAATCGGTCACATGGCTCAGAACTGGATGACAATGCATTATTCAAAAAAAAAAATTTTTTAAAGTCTATCCGTTTCGGAGCAATAACGATTAAATATTTTTCCTCTTCACCACCCCGCGAAACCTACGTGATCGCGTTCAGCGATCCCCACTCCGCGCGACAACGTTCTCTACTTTACTATGCGTGCGCACTCTGACTCGTCCCCACTCCACGGACCCACTTCGTCCCGACGCACAATGGGCTGGAAAACCGTTTTTCGTGGCCAAAAGTATTTTAGCGTTATTTTAAAATTAAAGGTTATAGTATGCTAGTTGTTGAATTCGTTTCGACACCAACAATAATATTTTAACATCAGAAATATATAGTAACATTTAAAAAATTAAAAAATTGACATGATTCCCATTTTTATAAACAAAATTTTTTTTTTAATTTTTGTATATTGAAATTTAGAGATATGTAAATACCGATCAACTTTTGTTCGAAACAGTTTTTTGGAAAATCGTAGGAAATGTCTTAAAAATCGTGTTAACAGTACTATTCTGCCGCAGGAATAGCATAAGTAATAATACTAGCACAAATAAGATAAATACATAAATAAACTCACTAATGTATTAATGTATATTATATATATATGCAATATTGATAAAAGTACATAAACTATAAAAATATATAAAATATAAATACGAATCATATAAACAATAAATATACATACATATACATATATACATTATTGTAGGCAAAATAGTAGCTATATATATAAATATACGCTATGGGAAAGAATGACTGGTGTGGGCGTTCAAGTAACAACAACTATTCAACGTCCGCAAAGAGTGTGAATTAATGTCGTTGTACAACTAAAACGGGCAGACGAGGGCAGTTGAAACTTTATACACTATATTCAAAAATGTGTACAGTTTCATATGTAAAAGATTCCATTCATATCGATTTGTGCCGTTTTTGTAAAACCTTTCTCAAAGTTTACATTATTTATACCTGTCACTATTTGTTTATGGATAAAAACAGATGCTAACAACAGTATTACACACCTAAAATATACCTGCTGACACATACGAATCCAACATTTAAACTTTTATTTTGACAGTCCATGATGACTATTTTAAACGTTTTATTTAATCTGAATTTTACGAAGTTTGTCTTCAAACCGTTATATCTCGGTACTGAATAATCGGGAATGAATAATAATTTGGATTTGCAAGCTTTGAAGGGTTCTTACTCTGTTCCAAAAAAAATTTTTTGAAAATTTTAATCTTGAAAAATTGACTTTTGGCCACGAAAAACGGGTTTCCAGCCCACAGTGCGACGGAGCTCAGTATATGATAGTACGTCGCACAGTGATCTGGAGACCCCGTTTTCGTGGCCAAAATTCAATTTTTCAACTTTAATACATATATTGAAAAACATTTTTTTCCTATAAAGTAACAACCCTTCAAAACTCCCAAATCCAAAATATTATTTATTTTAGATAATTCTGTGATGAGATACAGCGTTCTAAAGACAAAGTCAGAAAATTCAAAGTGAAATAAAACGTTTTCGATTTCAATCATCGAATATCAGAAAACAGATTTTAATGATGGTTTTATACGTGTTAGTAAGCGCAATTCAAATATTTAATCCAGTTTTAAGCATTGTTTAGTCCATACACGAATAGCGTAAATTAATAGCATTTCAAACTTTGAAAAGAATTATACAAAAACGCTTGAGAGTGCGAAGCATCGGACTTGTTTTATATGAAAGCTTGAACATTTACTAAAAAGAGCATGTAAATTTTAACTACAATCTGCCGCAATCTTAAACTATAAATGGATTTTAACAAATACGGGCCCGCGTTTATTCGACGTCTGTATACGCAGTGGCAGTTCCACTTGAATCTTGCATAGCAGCTTGGAATTACTATGTATGTATATGTTTTCTCTAGTCCAGTTTTGTTCGCTTTATTGTTTTGTTTTATAAACAATAGAAAGCGGTTTGGTCCGAGGATACTTCGCAACATCGGATCCTCTAATATCAAGCATAAGCTTAAAGAAACGAAGACAAAAATATGCAAAAGAATTAAGTCTACCATCTGAGGTATTGTCCTTATTGTCTCCTTTATCTTTGGAAACAGAAATATTTACTACCGCTAGCAACAGAACCAATTGACAATGAAGATTTAGAAGAAGAGGACGAAAATGATTTGCCCATGCTTGAATATTTGGAGGATATAGAATTAGAATCAGAAATGTAATCTAAAAAACATAATATATCTATATGTTATATTACTCACATTGGTAGCATTACTTAATGCTTAGACATGTTGAAAAATGTCAGTATGTACGTATTTTAATGCAAGCCAAGAATAACCTACTTTCGAGAAGCATTGTCCATAATTTTTCAGTTATATGTGATGATCTGACAAAAAAATGGTTTCAACAAAAGTTAATCAGCATTCAGTCTTTTATAAAGTCAATATTTCTTCAAATATCAAGGCCACCCCTATTTTTTAGACGTCACTATATGTTTTTTATTTCATAATTATATAGCTGACGCCAACACGAATTCAACGACCTACAATACTATGATTTTAACACTTGAAATAATGCTACAATACTTTTTGCCACGAAAACGGGGTCGCCAGACCACTGTGCGTCGCCGCGCGACTATTCGGAGTACATCATCGCTTCTTTTACCAAGTGAAAGAATCGTTACACCGTTACTGCTTGCATTTGTTTTCTATATATCGCGGTCGCAATACTGTCTGAATTTAGTACATGTCTCTGTTATAATTCCATAACGTGGTAAAAATGTTAAAAACTGATTGAAAACTTTCACATACATAAGACTAGAAAGCAGAAAATAATTATGTAAATAAAAATAAATTTTTTAAAAATACCACGTTTTTAAAAACAAACTAAAAAGTACAAAATAATGTTTCCTAGTTCCATACAGATTCCCAACACTGTACTGATAATACTCTCTATTTTTAACGATCGTAAATTTTGTATGTTTTCTAATAATTTTTCTTTTGCATTCAGTTAAATAAATTAATGGTCGTAGCATACACTTATTAACATTTTATGTTAATTTCACACACAAAATGAGTGCTAATTTTCTACCAATGTTTGGTAATACAATGCTTGAAATGTGATGTTGAATACTTAAAATTTGAATTTCGCGCCAAATATGGATTCTTGGGTTCTTGATCCTTGACATACGATTGGCTAGATATATTTCCGATATTCTTTCGTTTTTCGTGTTGACTTTGCCACAACGGTAACAGTTTAGTACAGTTCCAACCGGCTTAGTGACTAGTAACATTACATTGAATTTGATTTCATTCTGTTTTTTTTTTCACAATTAGCATGTATGTATAAACACCTAATTTTCATAACTATTAAATAGTCAGTTTAATGAATAACAAATTTTATTACTTTAATTTTCACAGACGCGGACTTTTCTTGAAAATGGTTCAAAACAGAACCGAAACGTCGAAATTATAATTCTGCAAAATTGCTAATTTTTGTATTTGTGATCGAACCTGTAGCGCCGATATCGTATAGAGCATATACTGTACCGATAGTCCTAAAAATTTGTAATTGTGAATTGTTAAATAGTTGTCAAAATACTTGTAAGATTTAAAACGAAAAACGTGGGGCGCAAGATAATAGTAAGGAGTGTAGAGGATAGCTGCCGTTGAGAAAAGTCACACAACAATCCATATCATTTGCGGAGAAATACATTTTTTAGCGATTTAGGTGAACTATTTATGCATCAATTATCTATTGCATGCGCCCCACGTTTTTCGTTTTAAATCTTACAAGTATTTTCACAGCTATTCAACAATTCACAATTACAAATTTTTAGGACTATCAGTACAGTGTTGGGAATCTGTATGGAACTAGGAAACATTATTTTCTACTTTTTAGTTCGTTTTTAAAAACGTGGTATTTTTTAAAAATTTATTTTTTCGCCTTCTTCCCTGTCCATCGCAACCCCTCCAACCCGGTTACTCGGATGCAAAGCACGTTTGTCTCCGACCCCGACCATGTCCTCGAATGCATAATTAATTCGAGTAATTCGCCAAAAACGATCGCGACAAAGCCGATGAAGAGGCCGCAGACCATCGCCCGATCGACCTACTCGACGATACTCCTCAGATCGTGAACTCGCAAGTTGCGCACCCTCCTTCAATCATAGCCGCGACAAAGATACCAACCCTGCTTCCTTCAAAAGAATAGGTGATTACCTGTTTACCCCGATCTTCGAGGGGTTTACCCTCCGCTCGGGATGGTTTCTGCCAGAAACTTTCTGAAGTAGGCTAAATTGTAGACTAGTCGAGAGGCTGCACAACGAGTTTCGTTTTTTCGGATTTTTTTGAGAGCGATACCAGTTGATGGCGAGTGCAAAGGTTTTTCTAATGAATTTGTTCAACTTTTAACAATGTTTATATATTTTTTTTACCGTGGACAAGATAAAGACAGAAACTGTGTACAGTAATGTTTCTATTAGAGCAACAGGCTTCTAGGGGATTTTGTCGCATCAACCGTGATCAATGACTTTGTTCCACTTCTAACAATGTCCTTATTTTTGTTTCATCGTGGACAAAAACTGACAATGACAGAAATTTCCATGTACAATAATGTGTCTATCAGAGCGAGAACCTGTGGGGGATTTGGTCGCATCAATCGTGACCAATGACCTTGTTCCACTTCTAACAATGTTCATATTTTGGTTTCATCGTGGATAAGAACTGACAATGACAGAAATTTCTGTGTACAGTAATGTTTCTATTAGAGCGTCAGCCTCAGAGGGATAACTTGGTCGCATCAACCGTGACCAATGACGTTTTCCACTTTTAACAATGTTCATATATTTTTATTATCTTGGACAAGAAGAAACAAAAACAGACATTTCTATGTACAGTAATGTTTCTATTAGAGCGACAGCCTCTGGGGGATTTGTTGTATCAACCGTGACCAATGACTTTGTTCCTCTTCTAACAATGTTCATATTTCTGTTTTATCGTGGACAAGAAGAAACAAAGACAGAAATTTCTGTGTACAGTAATGTTTCTATTAGAGCGACAGCTTCGGGGGGATAACTTGGTCGCATCAACCGTGACCAATGACTTTGTTCCACTTCTAACAATGTTCATATTTTTATTATCGGGATATATTTGAGGGAAATGTCAAGTTCAAAATAAGTGAAATTTCAAGTTTAAAATTAGGGAAATGTCAAGTTTAAATTCAGGGAAACTTCAAGTTTAAATGGAGGAAAATTTCAAGTTCAATTTAAAGAAATTCAAGTTTAAATTCAGGGAAACTTCAAGGTTAAATTTTCGGGGTAATTACAGTAACTTCCCTATGAATCAGGAAGTTAATAATTAACATCTACTGGTCTACATTCAATATCCACTGCGTCCATACGTTCAACAACGTAAATTTGAAATTGCTATGTTACTTAAAACACTAATGCCGTGCAACAGACGCAGAAAAATTTTCCCCTCGCCTGGAGTCCTCCGTCGCCAATTAATTACCGATGAATAAAGAAATGGCCGATAGATCAGCGGATGTCAGAGCACCGGGGGAACAACGGGAGCAATTTGTCCGTTGAAAATGCAGCCTCCCACGCGTGGCCCCCGGAGCAAATACAATATTTCCCCGGTAGCCGATCGCGAATTCATCTTCATTACCGCGCGACTCATCTTCGGGAACGGGAGCCGCAGTCCTCGATATTTCGCGGCATTAAGATTTATTCGCCGCCGCGAGACGCCATTTTTCCGAAGCGTTTCGAAAACACCGTGAAATATCGAGTCGCCGGTAATCGACCTACATTAACGTGGAAAACCATTTTTCCCATCCCGTTGCCCCAGGGGTGAGGAACAGCTCGGCACTTCCCTACGCGAGAGAGTATATTAATTAAACGACACCGGGAAGAGAGAACGCGCGATTATATTTATATTATACGAGCTGTACTCGCGACGTTTTCCACGTGTTATCCTTCTTTTTTTTAACGTGAAGAAATTCATTACGCATACCCCGCCCTTTTTTCATATTTTTTTACGGACGTGGGGGAAAATACAATTATATACACCCCCCCCCCTTTTGAAATATGATTCAAAAAGCGATTTTAGTTTTTCCAGAATTTTCCATATTTCCGAGCAATTATTCTAACTTTTTCTTTCCATAAAAACTTATACGGACTATTACGAACATTTAAAACAAAAAAGTAGCCAAATCGGTCCAGCAGTTCTCAAGTGATGCTCTTACTAACGAACAGCATATGATTTTTATTTATACAGATAGGGGATAGAGGACAGAGGATAGATCATAGAGAGTAGAGTATAGATCATAGACGATACAGGATAGATCACAGAGGATAGAGGATAGGCCATAGAGGATACAGGTTAGAGGATAGAGGATACATCATAGAGGATAGAAGATAAATCATAGAGGATAGAAGATAGATCACAGAGGATAGAAGATAGAGTATAGATCATAGGGGATAGAGTATAGATCATACAGGGTAGAGGATAGATCATAGAGGAGAGAGGATAGAGGGTAGACCATAGAGGATACAGGATAGAGGATACATCATAGAGGATAGAGGATAGATCACAGACGATAGAGGATAGAGTATAGATCATAGACGATAGAGGATAGATCATACAGGATGGAGGATAGAGGATAGATCACAGCCGATAATGGATAGAGTATGGATCATAGACGATACAGGATAGATCATAGAGGATAGAGGATAGAGGAACGATCAACCGTACTCGATGCCGTCACAAACAGACAGAAGACTCGATTTTATTATATGTACAGATCTCGGCGCGAGGCGCGAACCAATTCCCGCTTTTGCGGCTAAGAAACGACCAGAGAAAAAAAATAGAAAGAGTAACACCGGAACGGCTGGTCGACGATGAAACCGACGGAAATTGAAATAATTTCAGCTGGGCCCCGCGGAATTAGCATCCGTTCGCGAAACGCTAATGAAACGCGGCTGTTTTTCTCGCGGAAAGACTCTGGGAAAACTTAGCTCCATCAGGCGAACAATTAACCGGAAAACGGCCGTCTCGTGTACGTCCCGGCCAAATATTTGCTCGCGCCCGCTACCTCCGCGGCTTCGACTTTCACACCGTGAACAATTCCGCTCGCGGAATTTTCCCGCAGCGTCGCAAATATTAGTCAGCTGTGCCGGAAAGTTCCGTGCGATTTACCCGACACCGGCCGCAAATCGCTGCATACTGATTCGAGTCACAAAACAATGCTGTTTTTGATGTGAAAACTTGCTTAAAAAGAAGGTTATGCTTGTTTTTTTTAAACTACGAAGCAGGAGTGTTTAAAATTTTTGAGATAATTTGCTTCATATTCGAGGAATCTGTACGAACTTTATAATTTAAAAAATGTTTATTAGAATTGGATATGTATAGAGACTTCGTTGATTCATAAGAAAAGTGACATAAATGAAAAAAGGGTAATTTTATAGCCAGGAAAGTCGTCTGAAAATTACCTAAATTTGTCAATTTTGTTTTATTGTTTATCACCAACTTGAAAATGTAAAATAATTTGTTTTACTTTGATACTGGGTTAATTGCATCTACATTAGTTATAAAGTGTACCACAATGTATAATGATTAAATTAGTAATTATATAAAAATATATATATCTTAATTATAGAAATATATTGTATATACGAAAGAAAAGGTTTTTGATAAACAGGGGGATAAAATTTTTGCTGCATTATTTAATACTAACTAATACTAATATATATATATTTTTTTTTTTCTGTCCTTGACCTTGAATGACCTTGGACTAATTATAGTCACTGAATTCCTAATGAAAGGGACTATCATTTTAGGTGTTTAAAAAAGGGTGGTTCCATTTAAAAAAAGTCAAGGTGACATTGATATCTCCAAAAAAATGACATAAAAACAAACTTTTTTTGCATCGTGTCAGCCCCACTGTACCATTCAACTTTGTCCTTACCATATTTTAGATATATCATACATCATACATCATACATCATACATCATACATCATACATCATACATCATACATCATACATCATACATCATACATCATACATCATACATCATACATCATACATCATACATCATACATCATACATCATACATCATACATCATACATCATACATCATACATCATACATCATACATCATACATCATACATCATACATCATACATCATACATCATACATCATACATCATACATCATACATCATACATCATACATCATACATCATACATCATACATCATACATCATACATCATACATCATACATCATACATCATACATCATACATCATACATCATACATCATACATCATACATCATACATCATACATCATACATCATACATCATACATCATACATCATACATCATACATCATACATCATACATCATACATCATACATCATACATCATACATCATACATCATACATCATACATCATACATCATACATCATACATCATACATCATACATCATACATCATACATCATACATCATACATCATACATCATACATCATACATCATACATCATACATCATACATCATACATCATACATCATACATCATACATCATACATCATACATCATACATCATACATCATACATCATACATCATACATCATACATCATACATCATACATCATACATCATACATCATACATCATACATCATACATCATACATCATACATCATACATCATACATCATACATCATACATCATACATCATACATCATACATCATACATCATACATCATACATCATACATCATACATCATACATCATACATCATACATCATACATCATACATCATACATCATACATCATACATCATACATCATACATCATACATCATACATCATACATCATACATCATACATCATACATCATACATCATACATCATACATCATACATCATACATCATACATCATACATCATACATCATACATCATACATCATACATCATACATCATATATTATATATCATATATCATATATCATATAGCTATTATTATTATTATTACTTAGTATTAAATAATTAGTTACTTTTGAGTTATAATTTAAAGTCACCCCTGCTCCAGGTGAAAATTTATATAGCTGCAGTATAATGACTGTACAAAGTTAGCATAATCATTTGTCTTTTAATTAAGGACTGGAATGAAGGAGGCAACGAGATGTAAACTGTTTTAATATTAAATAATTAATTTAAAATTTAAGTAAAAATGCTTAATTATTTTTATGGGACGATAAGACCCTATAGAATTTTATAATTAGTATAAAATTAATAATTTTTATAAATACATATATACATAATTAATTTGTTATATTAATTATTTTATTGGGATGATATTTAAATTTAATAAACATAAATTAATGTAAAATTAAATGAGAATTTAATAAAGATTTATAGAAAAATCACCTTAGAAATAATATCTTTATATCTTCAGGAAAATCATATTTATAAACATGTTAATGACCTCGACTACTGTTTAAATAAGATACATTTAAAATACAGAAGTTCAAATATTAAGTAAGTTCGACTTTTAAAATCTTACATGATGACAATAACAAATATTTGTTATTATCCTTTTTTCAGAAATATACAGGGTGGTCCGGTTAAATATGAACACCTAAATATCTCTTCAAGTTATTATGATGCAACAAATATTTGTTACGTAATGTGCATAACTAGGTATAACTTTAATTTTCGAGGATCAGGGTCATTTCAAGGTCATGTTATTATACATATCTGAATGTATTTTTCCATCAGCTACACGATGCAATAAAAAAAAATGTAGTTATGTGTCAAAAAACATCGATGACCTTGACAACTCCGATAAAAATGACACTCGGAAAAAAATATTCGTGCCAAATATTTGGTGCATTGACACCATATACATTACGTAACAAATATTTTTTGCATCACAATAACCTAAAGAGATATTTAGGTGTTCTTATTTAAACGGACCACCCTGTATATTTTGGGTTGTGTAACTTCTCATATGAAAAAGTAAGAATATAGATGTGCTTCGAATTCGGTGGAATTCCAACCGGTAGTTTTGTAGAATTCTTTTCAGCGTCGAGGCAAACGAAGCCTCGCGTCTCTATTTGCTCGGAGAGGGATCAGTAATTTCGATCGAGCGAAGGCAACCGCCAAAGGGACAGACGGGTGAAACTGCGGGGATGTAAACGAGTTTTCCCGAAGCCATTCGTTACCCGGTCCCGTTTAATCATTTGTAACGCGTATGGCGAGGTCTGCAGGCGGCGCGTCGCTCCGCGCCCTCAGCTTTCGGCGGGAAGACAGCCGGTTGCTCTCTCGCGGAGCTCCGAAACTGACAACAACAAATTAGCGACGGTAATCGAATCCCTGAGTCGACGAACAGTCGACGCGGAAACAAGGAACGGGAGAAGACCCGCGAGTTACCGAGGACTTGCAAACCCCACAACTAGAGCCGAGGGCGCATGGGAGTTCTCGCAGAATCGACGACCTTCAAGTGCTTCTTCCAGTGTAGCATCTAGACAATAGACAATGATCACACTTCCTTAAATTGATGCTCGAGCCATGGATCACTGGATCCAACAGGAACTCGGAATACAAGCAAACAATAAAACAATTAGTAATTGAGAAACACGTATACTGTAACGTCGCGATTATTGTCAAATAGTCTGTAAAAGAGTCTTCAAAAGAAAGCCGAACGTAGAGATGGACTTATTACATAATACAATATGTATTTGGATGGACAGTAATTATTTGGATGGTCAATAATGTTGCACAATAATTGTTGCGCAATATGCTTGATCTTGAATGGAATATTAAGGGGTTTTTCACGATCAGGCTTATTACGCACCAATTATTGTGCAGCATGATGTCCATCCAAAACCTTATTGTATTAATTCGTCAATCACCACCATTCACGGTCAAGCATATTGCACAAAGGGCCTATTACGCAACAATATTGACCGTGAATGGTGCTGATTGTCTAATTACATAATACAATATGATTTTGGTTGGACAGTAATTATTTGGATGGTTAATAATGTTGCACAATAATTGTTGCGCAATATGCTTGATCTGAATGGACATCTTAAGGGTCTTATTCACGATCAGGCATATTACGCATCAATTTTTTGTGCAGCATGATATCCATCCAAATTCACATTGTATTAATTCGTCAATCACTACCATTCACGGTCAAGCATATTGCACAAAGGTGCATATTGCGCAACATTATTGACCGTGAATGGTGATGATTGTCTAATTTCATAATACATTATGAATTTGGATGGACAGTGATAATTTGGATGGACAATTATTGTGCAGCATGATATCCACCCAAATTCATACTGTATTAATTCGTCAATCACCGCCATTCACGGTCAACCATATTGCGCATTAGTGCCTATTGCGCAAAATTATTGACCGTGAATGGTAGTGCTTCACTAATTACTTAGTACAATATGAATTTGAATGGACCGTAATTATTTGGGTAGGCAATAATGTTGCACAATATTTGTTGCGCAATATGCTTGACCGTGAATAGGCCCTTTAATTCGCCTAAGTAGTTCCAAGGTCGAAATCGTTGCTCACGAATGTCACGAGTAAAATCAGAGTCTCCGGATTTGCGGGGGGCGGGAGTTTAAGGACCGCGATGGAAATATTTTCCAGGAGGTTTACCGAGGGAACAAGTTTAGGTGGCAACAAGATCGTATTACCGTCTATGGGTAGCGAGGCAGCCCCTTGCTCGCGTGAGGTGATCCTGAAACGAGATCGTCTCCGAAAGCCGCGAGATTTACGCGCTTTGCGGTTCCTCGTTACTTCCTGCGTTGAACCACGGTCCTCCCATCCTTCGGGTTCAACCTGTGAACCTCTCCCCCCCCCTGGTTCTTCTCCGAGTCCTCGGCAAAGCGCAACCTGCTGCTTTGTCCACACCCCCTCCCCTGTGACCCCGTCGCCGATCCTTCTTACTCCGTTTCCCTCCGCGGACAGTGAATATTTATGAAAGATGTAAGTAACGACCAGGATAATTTTCTCAGGAGATCCGAGCCACTCTTGTTTACGACGCCGCGGCCGGGAAGCCGTTCCTTCGGCCGACTTATCCCGAGAACACCCTCTTCAGCCTCGTTTGTCAGCGTCTCTCGTGAGCCCCGCGACGCTTTGTTCGAGCTTCCTTCCGATCCTCGAGTCGCCTATCGAGATGCCTACCACAAACAACCGCCTCTTGATTCGCGGTCTATGCGAAGGCAATTCGTACGGCGATATTCCTGACAAATTGGAACGAAGCTCCACCAAGAAACGTCGTAGGTTCGGTCTGTGGGGCCCTCAAACTCAAGTTAGAAATAGAATTTACAAGGAACTCACATAATCTTATTAACAGACGAGAAAAGTAATTAGAAATTACATACCGTTACCAATTTAAACTTGACCTTTCCCTGAATTTAAACTTGACATTTCCCTAAATTTGATCTTGACATTTCCCTGAATTTTAACTTGACATTTCCCTCAATTTAACCTTGAAGTTTCCTGAATTTAAACTTGATATTGCCCTAAATTTAAACTTAAAGATTCCTCGAATTTAAACTGGACATTTCCCCGAATTTAAACTCGAAACTGCTTTCAAATTGATCTTTAAATTTCCCACATTTTAAACTTGACATTTCCCTAAATTTAAACTTGACATTTCCGTAAATTTGAACTTGAAATTTCACTTATTTTAAACTTGACATTTCCCTCAATTTAACCTTGAAGTTTCCTGAATTTAAGCTTGATATTTCTCTAAATTTAAACTTGAAGATTCTTCGAATATAAACTGGACATTTCCCCCAATTAAAACTTGAAAATTCCTTTAATTTAAACTTGAAATTTTCCTCCATTTAAACTTGAAGTTTCCCTGAATTCATACTTGACATTTCCCTAAATTTAAACTTGACATTTCCCCGAATGTAAACTTAACATTTCCCTAAATTTAAACTTGTGTCTACCTTATTTAACGTCGCTTTTTAAATTCTTCTATGAGAATTATTTCGCGACGGAACCTACAGTCTAATTTAAGGGTGGGGTCCGAACCACCTTGGCCACCACAGTATTATACATATAATGTTGATAGTTTTTTGCGAATATCTCGAAAACTAAATTCGAGCGACGGTGACATGTACAGGAAGAAATTGTTCAGAGTTATGACCTTGACCACATATGTCAAGGTCATCGGAGCTGCCTCCCCTAAACGTAATTTTTACCATCCATTGATTATAATTTCCCTAACTGTGAAATAAGAAATCCTAAAATAATTTCTCCCTTCACAAGCGCCTTCGCTCGCCTCGTTACTCTCCTCCGCTGAGAACTCGATGCACCCTTGTTCTCGGATTCTTCTGCACCCCGACAAGTCAGACCGAGACTCGCACACTCGAAACGTTTCTTTGGCTTGGCGAAAAAGTTGTTAACTTCGAGATTCGTTGCAAGCTGTACCAAGGCATGAGAGCGAAGGGGGTGGGGGGTAGTTAGTGCTGCGACTCGTAGTCAGCGGGGTTGCGGCGGGTTGAATGAGCGTAAACGGCGCAACGTAGGGTTGCCTCGCTCGCTTCCTCCCTCTTTTTTCCCTTCGGAATTTCGCCGGTTGTAAAACGCGGCTGCGAAGTAGTCGGATAGGAGAGACCGAAGAAGAAGGGAGTTGGGGTTTCTGGTAATCCGGTCGGAGGCGATTCCGTACACCTATTTCGCTAAAGTGATTTCGTGCCTTCGAAGGATTCGACGATTCCTCGCGGAAAATCACACTACTCTTGGTACTGTGCGCGGATTGCCCTCCCATTTTTACGCGCCCTATCGCCGGCAAACTGCATCTCGTAAAGCTCCACGCGCATGTCCTTTCCGTTCGTTTCTCGATATCCCGATGACACTGGACCGTGGATCTGATGGATTTGCGACAGAAATGAATCAGTGACGGCGCAGCTTTGTTGATATTAGGTTCTTCATCGTGTCACAGCGAACTACAGTATACTATCCGAGCTCTTTGAAAGGGATGATCAAGTTTTTGAAGTAAAACTTCTTAGCTGAGGGTTTCACTTGGTCTTAGACACAACTTGGTCTTAATGCTCTTTGATATAATTAATCAAACACATATTTCGGCATTTTAAAAAATTTAACCACTAAGGGGGTGAAAAGGGGTTGCAACGTTTGTACGTTGTCTTATTAGAAGCAAAATGTAAACAAACGCCGCACCGGGACAGGTTTACGTTACCACGGAGCGTGCAGAAATACGAAAAATTCAATACAGTATTAGTTTTTTTTTTTATAAATACGCACTTGGCGCATACATTGCAACTAGTTTTCACTATCTAGCAATTTGGTTTGAATAATTCTTACTTAAATCTAAGTCTAAAGTCTTAAATCTAGGTAAGTGTTAGCGGTTAATGGATGTACTCCCAATGGCGCACTCCACATATGTTTTAACACTTCTTACATGTTTTAATTACGCTAAGTTCACTTAACTTAAATTACACTAGCTCAAAGGGTTTTATCCTTTTTAGTCTACGAATAAGTCCGCGGTTGTCGAGTAACTGTAGCACTTCGACATTTTCGTGTTCATATAGTCTAGTTTCGTGTTTTTTCGCGAACTGTTTAATTTCCTCACTGACCGTAAGCACTTTTAAGTCCTTGTGAATGTCGTCATTCCTGATGTACCATGGAGCGTTGACAATGCTTCGAAGTACTTTGTTTTGAAAGGTTTGTATAATCTTAACATTAGATTTCTTTGTGCATCCCCACAGTTGCACTCCATAGGTCCAAACTGGTTTTAGAATTTGTTTATACAACGATAGCTTATTGTGCAGAGACAGCTCGGAATGTCGTCCAAGCAGCCACCACATTTTCCTGAATCTAATGAGAAGTTCTTCGCGTTTTTTCTTGACATGTTCTTTCCACTTGAGCTTGGCATCTAGTGTCATGCCTAGGTATTTCGCTGTGTTAGCGTGAGGGATTATTTGATGATTAATTTTTACTGGCAAATAATCTATTCTTTTATTGGTGAAGTTTATATGTGTAGACTTAGTTTCATTTAATTTAATTCGCCATTTGTTAGTCCAATTGGTGACGTTGTTGACCGCTGCTTGTAGTTTGTTTGTGGCGGTTTCGATTTCATTGCTTGTTGCTAGTAACGCAGTGTCATCAGCAAAAGTAGCTGTTATTACTCCATCACATTTAGGGATGTCGCTGGTATAGAGCAGGTATAATATTGGTCCAAGGACGCTCCCTTGCGGTACACCTGCAGCAATATCTTTTAATTCTGAATATTCTTCGCTGTATCTCACTCTAAACTGGCGGGCAGAGATATATGATATAAGAATGTTACTCATCTTCTTAGGCAGATTCTTAGCTAGCTTGTATTCGAGGCCCTCGTGCCATACTTTATCGAAAGCTTGAGCCACGTCCAAAAATATGGTTGCACATATTTTTTTTTCTTCCAAGCTTCTTTCGATTACATTAGTGATGCGATGCATCACAAATTGGTGAGTCGGGATTAGTTGCTTTTCCTCAATAATTGGTTTGAGGCGTTTTAAAAGCAATTTCTCAAACAGTTTGGATATGATTGGCAGTAATGAGATTGGTCGAAACGATGTTTTCTCGTTGGGCGGTTTACCCGGTTTGGGGATCATAATAACTTCTGCAACCTTCCACTGCATCGGCACGTATTGTAATCGCAGCGCTGCATTGAATAGGTGTGTCAGTTTCATTATGCCCTTTTTTGGCAGTTCCTTGAGCACTAGACCACTTATTAGGTCATAGCCTGGTGCCTTTTTAGCACTGAGGTTCGTTTGAATCTCCTTAGAAATTTCGTTCGGAGTCATAGGATCTATAACTCTATTTTCCAGTTTATCTGTCGCAGGTAGGATTTCATTGCCATCGGCAGGGTGTGGTTGGAAGGTATTTGCTAGATGCTCAGCAAATAATTCTGCCTTTTCGCTATCTTTCCTTGCCCATTCCCCATTTTCTTTACGAATAGGCGGGTTTTGGTTTTGTGGCCGTTTTAGTCTCTTGGTCGCCTTCCAGAGGGAGTAATCAGTGTCTTTATCGTCTGTTAGACTCCTTAGAAATTCGGTGAATGTTTCATTTTTAACAGCTTGGATCTCCTGTTTAAGTTGTAGGTTTAGTCGATTAAGCAGTGTTTTGTCTGCTGGTGCCCTTGTTTGTTGCCATTTTTTTCGTGCTTTGCGTTTCGTTGAGATAAGCTCTCTGATTTCTTTTGGGTAATTTATCCCTGGTGTTTTATTTTTTGGAATTGAAGTATTGTTCCATGCTGCTTGGTGTATGTTAACGATAAGCAGTTCTGCTTCTGAGTCCAGTTGTTGAGTTGTTTTTAGTGGAACGTTCAAGTTGATGCTTTCTTTCAGTTCTGCTCTAAATCTAACCCAATTTGTCTGTTTGTTCGTTAGCGACGGTAAGTGTGATTTGTTAATGATTGTCTCGCTTATCGTCAAGATAATCGGAGAGTGGTCTGGTGACAGGTCATAATTGTCCTCAATACTGATGTAGTTGGGTGATATACTTCTCATTGTCAGTATGAAGAAGTCAATTAGATCTGGTATTTTATTGCTGTCTGATGGCCAATACGTTGGCTTACCAGTAGAATGGCATACACATTTGGCTTGCTCGATTGCTTCGTACAGCTGCTTACCTTTGGTGGTGATGAGTCTCGACCCCCAAAAAGTGTGTTTAGCATTAAAATTACCTCCAATTATGAAGTGGTCTCCTAGTGTTTGGAAGAGTCTGAGATAATCCTCTTTTTCTAGCGCGTACCTAGGAGGGCAATATATTGCAACAACTGTGTAATCTTTAGATTTTGTATGGATTTTTATAGCTGTTGCCTGTATCTCGCATGTTTCGTAATTGACATCTTCGTAGTGTTTGATATTATCCTTTATTATTACCGTTGATCCACCTCTAGCTGTATTGTTTGGGTGGATGGTGTGGTATAACTTGTATCCTTTAATATTCAGATAGTTTTCTCTAGTAAAGTGTGTTTCTGAAATGAGACAGATGTCTATTTTTTGAGCCCAGAGGAATAATTCTAACTCATGGGCATGCTGGAGGAGCCCATTTGCATTCCAGGCTGCTATTCTAATGGGCGCCATTTTTATCTTTTACCCTTGGCCGCTACCTTATTGCTGGTTTCAAGTTTATTATTTATTGCGTCTAGTTTTATTTCTTCTGTCGAGCTTTGTTGCGGCTTGTTTTTTATCATTTGTGCATAACTGCTTCCTCCTGTCGCGTTACTTTGCTTTACTGGAGCAGTCTTAGGTAGGGTAGGGAAATTCTGTTGGGTTTTCTCTACTAATCTTATTTCTTGAACATTAGCTGCTCTTGGGTTGTTACTTTTTCTCTCTTGCAGCATTTTTTCTCTCCGTTTTTGGAGCTCTTTCGCAACTAAACATCCTCTGTAGTTTGCCGGGTGAGCTTCTCCACAGTTGGCGCATTTAGCTTTTGCAAGTTTGGTTGAATAACAATCCTTAGTAGCATGCCGTCCTGCACACTTTACGCACCTCGCTTCTTTATTGCAGAAGGATTGAGTGTGTCCATACGCCTGACACTTTTTGCATTGCGGGATAAGGGTTGTTTTCTTGCGTAGTGGTTCGATTTTTACCTTCAGTCCTGCAATTTTACTAATTGCGTAAATGTCTTTGATAGTTTCTGTTTTGTCGAAAGCTAACATATGTAGCGGCAATGGTTTCATGATTACCCCATTCTCTGTTTTCGTTTTCTTCATAATGTTGGTAGCACTTATTATTTTAAATTTTCTTTCATTCAGATCATCCGTTATCATATTTATTGGACATGTTGGGTGTATACCTCTAGCCATAACCTTGATGGGTCTATTTTGTTTATCTTCATAAGTATAGTATTCTATATTATTATTGCGTAGAGTTGTGATCAGACTACGGTATTGCGTTTCGTCTGATACATTGATCTTAAATATATCATTATTCATAGCGGTTTCTCTATAGGTAACCTTTGCTTCTTGCAATAATTCATGTACGGTTTCGTATTGTTTTATATTGACCAGATTTACTGGTGGTGGTAGGGGTGTTTTCTTCTCTTTCGACTTATTGTCTAATTGTTTAAAAGTTGATGATTGCTGTTGTGGAGAAGTCTCGGGGGACGCCGATGCTTTTCGTTTTTTGTTTTTATTTTTCTTGAGTATCCATTCTGTTTCTTTCGCTAGTTCTTCTTCGTCAGTATGGTATGTTATATCATCATTTACTGGATTTTCAAGGCTTTTCACCCTTTGCATTAGTTGGGTAATATTACCCTGCAAGGTTTCGATAATTGCGAGGGATTGATGCCAGGCGTTCCAAAGATTAATCTCATTTTGAGTTTTTAATTGATTCTCTTGTATGAGAATCTGATTTTGCTGAGATAGTACAGTCTCAGCTGGTGTTAGTGGACGTTCGTTTAAAATATGTTCAGTCATTACGCTATTGTGCGCATTGCGCACTTTTTTTTTTCTTTTTCTCTGTTGTCTGTTATTCACTCGCTCACTTCGGTGATCGAATTTGTTTACACTCGTGACACTCGCGACACGATACTAGACACGTCTTGCCGGCACAACGGTCGGTAGACAACTCAATACAGTATTAGTGATAGTTTTTTGCGAATATCGCGAAAACTAAAATCGAGCGGCGGTAACATGTATAGGAAAAAGTTGTTCAGAATGATGACCTTGACAACATATTTCAAGGCCATCAAAATCGGTGAGGAATCCCCTAAAGTAAATAATTACCAAAATTTTATTATTTATGAATTAAAAATGAAATTTTATTATTAAATGAAATATTTAAATGGTAAGACTTTAGAAACCCCCCCCCCTTCCTTTCGACATGTGACATACGTCATTCTATTCGTTTTGACATGCTGAACACAAAATGTATGTGTCATTTTTGGCTGAAATGAATAGTTTTCGAGATATTCGTGAAAAACTGCAGTTACTATACATTGAATTTTGTGTATACGTGCACGTCCGTGCTATGCGTGTGGGTCAGCACGATGCCACCTCTTGTCAACTGTTTTTACAGATATACATATTACGACGTTCGTTGAACGGTCTATGTACCGCGAGAACTTTTTAAAACGTACGATGATGAAGAGTGAATACATATTACGATAATACCACACACACCCACCCAGTGTTTCTGAGAAGAAGAGGTTCTCAGATTAAACAATATAAAATCAACTGAGACCATTAACAATTTGTTTAACTATTAAATGCGATAATATAATGAAAAATAATTGTGTAAAGCTTCATATGTTACCGAAAATTCCTTAGTTCAAGCGGAAAAGCCAATTGTATGGATTTAATTAGGCTTTCGAATGGATCGATAAAAAAAAATAAAAAAAAATAAAATAAATCTGATTATTATCTAGCCAAACCTAACCAAAACTAATCTCATTTCCGCTCGCCCCTAAAATAAACTTTTCGGAGTAAGACTTCGGAATCGCTTTGACGTGTATACAGCATACGCGCCACTCTTTTCAAGCCAATTCTATGGATTTAATTAGGCTTTCGAATGGATTGATAAAAAAAATAAAATAAATCTGATTATTATCTAGCCAAACCTAACCAAAACTAATCTCATTTCCGCTCGCCCCTAAAATAAACTTTTCGGAGTAAGACTTCGGAATCGCTTTGACGTGTATACAGCATACGCGCCACTCTTTTCAAGCCAATTGAATGGATTTAATTAGGCTTTGGAATGGATCGATAAAAAATTTAAAAAATCTGATTATTATCTAGCCATATTTAACCAAAACTAATCTCATTTCCGCTCGCCCCTAAAATAAACTTTTCGGAGTAAGACTTTAGAATCGCTTTGACGTGTAAACAGCATACGCGCCACTCTTTTCTACTGTTTAAAACACAATCCGAACGTTGCGTTTGCGTTTTCATTGATGCAGGTCCAAACAAACAAAAACAAAAACGAAATGAAAATTTAGAACACGCAGACTGTAGGCTCGAAAGATTCATTCGCTGGATTGATTTCAAAGCAAACAGACGAGTGATCTCTGCAATTACAAAGCACATTTTCTGTACAATAATATATATATATATTTTTTTTCTTAGTATTTCTTAGTGTTTTATTAGCATAGTATTAGTGTATACGTAATAGTGTAGTATTAGTGTATAAATAATAGTGTCATATTAGTGTATAAGTAGTGTGTTTGTCTATAATTTAAAAAATGGCCAAGTGGAATCGCCGTCGTATCATCTTAGAAATCAAGGATGGCGAAGATGCTATGTTTGGTCGCAACAGCATCATCTTCTTCCAACTACTAAATTTTGTGCGAAACACCAGAAAGAGATGTCTTTACATTTACATCGCAATGGACTTGGTACTTTCCGATGTAAAACCAAGAATGCACAGCACGAAGTTACTATGACCAAAGGCACATGGTTTGAAAATTCACATGTATCATTATCAAAAATGTTTAATATAATGTAAAGTTTTTGCCATGCAGAAAGCTATGATAAATGCCAAAGGGAGGCTCAAGAATTTACAGATGGAGAACAAATAATTAGCCATGCAACCATCTGTGACTGGTATAATTATTGTCGGAATATGATTGTCGATGATTATTTCTGTCGGGAGGAACTTCGCGGGCGAATTGGCGGGCCCGGAAAAATTGTCCAAATTGACGAAAGCAAATTTGGTAAGAGGAAATATAATCGCGGAAGACAAATTGACGGACATTGGATTCTAGGAATGATAGAAAATGATTCCGAAGATTTTCGAGCAGTTGTGTGTCCAAATAATTTGAGAAACACCGATACGTTGTTGCCAATTATAAAAGCCCATGTAATGGAAGGCACAGAAATCCATACAGATGCGTGGAAAGCATACAATATCCTTTCCAACAATGGATATATACATACAGTTGTGAATCATAGTGACCCGGAACATCGTTTCGTTGCTGAAGATGGTACACACACCCAAAGAATTGAAGCCACATGGCGTTCGGCGAAAAATTTCTTCCGATCAAGAAATGTGCCAGGCGAAGTGTTTATGGAACATTTGATTGAGTATCAATGGCGACGTGAATGCAGAATATTAAACATCGATCCATTCGAAAGCCTAATTAAATCCATACAATTGGCTTTTCCGCTTAACTAAGGAATTTTCGGTAACATATGAAGCTTTACACAATTATTTTTCATTATATTATCGCATTTAATAGTTAAACAAATTGTTAATGGTCTCAGTTGATTTTATATTGTTTAATCTGAGAACCTCTTCTTCTTAGAAACACTGGGTGGGTGTGTGTGGTATTATCGTAATATGTATTCACTCTTCATCATCGTACGTTTTAAAAAGTTCTCGCGGTACATAGACCGTTCAACGAACGTCGTAATATGTATATCTGTAAAAACAGTTGACAAGAGGTGGCATCGTGCTGACCCACACGCACAGCACGGACGTGCACGTATACACAAAATTCAATGTATAGTAACTGCAGTTTTTCACGAATATCTCGAAAACTATTCATTTCAGCCAAAAATGACACATACATTTTGTGTTCAGCATGTCAAAACGAATAGAGTGACGTATGTCACATGTCGAAAGGAAGGGGGGGGGGGGTTTCTAAAGTTCAGCCATTTAAATATATAAATATGTATATACTTTGCTTTATAAATGTAATTTTTGTTCTGTGAGTACTGATAAGATTTTGGTAGATTTCTTTATCCTAGCAGCAAATGCTGGTATTCTTTAGTTTCTTTAGTTTCTTCTACCAAATGAAATATCGTATTTCTTATTATATATTTGGTTTGACATGTGTTGTCATCTCACTAAGCATGGAAACGCGACAACAGTGTAGACCACTGAATATAGCTACTATATCATCTGTAATGCAGACGATGATTGAGCGCGACGTTTGAATACTTGCCGGTTTTTTACATGCACACAAAATTTACTCACGTATCTCACTTTCAATATATTTTAAAGATAATGCTTCTTTACAAGATATACACCATAACTGTTCACCAATTAATGGTAGATCTGCTATGCGTCTTCTCTCATCACAAGATTCACTTCTTTCTTTGTCTTCCGTAATATTTGAGGTTACCTTTGGTTTTCTACTGTTTAAACCTTTTTGGTGTTGTGTAAACCGCCACAAACAAACTTTCTCTGACACTATTATACCTTTCCAACGCTAAGTTTTCGCTTTTAAAGTATTTAAAGACATTGTAATTGATTTATACTTGTTTAAATAAATTAAGACGCTCAAAATCACGATAGTTTCCAAGCGTACACAATACTCCCAACTCTCAAATACAAAAATACAGCTGAGCACAGTGCAGTACAGTGTTGTCACGTTTCTTGTTCTTATCAGAACATAATTTTACGCAAATTTCACATGTTTATTTTCAATAATAACCATGAATGCTTTCTGAAGTATTTTTAATTTATTTAAATATTTATTTTTAACATTTTATTGCGTAATTGTATATATATTGAATATCACAAATTTATTATCTTGAAGTTCAAATCAGGGGGTAGAATCATCGCAAAAGTCACTTACAATTTTTTATAATATGAAGAGAATTTGATTAAAAAATAAATATAACATGGAATTCACTAATTAAACGAAAGCTTTTTAAATTAATCTATTTATTTAATGCAAAATATACTTCCAGAACATCCTTAAACTCCTGTCGTTTTTCTCCGCGTCAACTGATTTCGATGAAACCTTCACGGTACTTATAAACGACACGGATCTACAAAACATATTTTTTAAAATCTTCAATATAGACCCACAGATAAAAAATTTTGATTTTCAATTCCGACAACTTGGAATTGTACTAAAAAAATTTACTCACGTTGTGCAGCAAATCAATTGTTCTACCATCTCAAACAAAATTTCAAATCGTGTGGTCCAATATTAAATTAAAAACGAACTAAAAAGTACAAAATAATGTTTCCTAGTTCCATGCAGATTCTCAACACTGTACTGATAGTTCTAAAAATTTGTAATTGTGAATTGTTGAATAGCTGTGAAAATACTTGTAAGATTTAAAACGAAAAACGTGGGGCGCATGCAATAGATAATTGATGCATAAATAGTTCACCTAAATCACTAAAAAATTTATTTCTCCGCAAATGATATGGGCTGTTGTGTGACTTTTCTCAACGGCAGCTACTCTCTACACCCCTTACTATTATCTTGCGCCCCACGTTTTTCGTTTTAAATCTTATAAGTATTTTCACAGCTATTCAACAATTCACAATTGCAAATTTTTAGGACTATCAGTACAGTGTTGGGAATCTGTATGGAACTAGGAAACATTATTTTGTACTTTTTAGTTTGTTTTTAAAAACGTGGTATTTTTTAAAAAATTTATTTTTATTTACATAATTATTTTCTGCTTTCTAGTCTTATGTATGTGTAAGTTTTCAATCGATTTTTAACATTTTTACCACGTTATGAAATTATAACAGAGACATGTACTAAATTCAGACAGTAGTGCGACCGCGACATATCGAAAACAAATGAAAGCAGTAACGGAGTAACGATTCTTTCACTTGGTAAAAAAAGCGATGATGTACTACGAATCGTCCCGCGGCGACGTACTATCATATACTGAGCTCCGTCGGGGCGAAGTGGGTCCGTGGAGTGGGGACGAGTCAGAGTGCGCACGCATAGTAACGTAGAGAACGTTGTCGCGCGGAGTGGGGATCGCTGAACGCGATTACGTAGGTTTCGCGGGGAGGTGAAGAGGAAAAATATTTAATCGTTATTGCTCCGAAACGGATAGACTTCTAAAAATTTTTTTTTTTTTTTGATAATGCATTGTCATCCAGTTCTGAGCCATGTGACCGATTTCAAGTCTCTAGCTCATCAGGAAGTTAGTTTAAAATCAATTGCAAAATTTGCCACCGAACAGACAAACAAGAAAGCGAGCTAATAAAAACGTGGTAAAATGATGTCTTTTGAAAAGTGTTCGAATATTAGTGGGAGGTCACTGTATATAAATTATACGTTCGGACTACATAAAATTTCGTTCACGGAAAACCAAGACAGGTAAAAAGAGGTGGGGTTAAGTAAAAAATCAAATAGGTGGTGGGTGTAGGAGTCAGGTGGATGCGTAAGACGCTAATATTCGTGTAATTGCGTACGCATTGCTTCGTCTGGCGACGGAGAACGTCAACGTGCTGGCAACTCATTATTCTTCTTGTCCTGGGGGTCCACAGTCGTACCGCACCCTTCTCTCCTGCACCCCGTCTCCACCCCCATCTCCCACGTCGCTTTCATCCACACTTCGCGCAAATAATCATCGCGAGGATTTCCCATTGTATTATTGTGTCTGCTGTTGAATGATAAACTGTGCTCGCTCCCCGCGGAAACTGTGTCGCGTTCATTACTAATATACACGCGGGATGCTATTCGGAGGCGGGGAACGGGGAAAATATTGTTCCCGTAGCATTTCCACATCGAGATCGTTTTTAGATCTCTCAAGATATAAAAATAAAATATATTCGAATGTTACGCTGAAAGTACTCAACGACCATGGTCCCGTTGGAAACACTGGTTCTCGTCCCCCATAATGTCAACCCTCGTACGCTCCTCAAAAATAGCTGCATGAAAGAGACTAAGATAACAATTCACCCATTTTTATTTTACATGTTAAATCAGCACATTATGTTTTATTTGTAGCGTTATATTTTAAAGAAATACAGATCACGACGTAGTCATAAAAGAATGAACAAGTTCAAATTAAGAGAAATTTCAAGTTTAAATTTAGGGATATTTCAATTGTAAATTGAAGGAATTTTCAAATTTAATTTTAAAGAAATTTCAAGTTTACATTGAGGGAAGTATCAAGTTTACATTCAGGGAACCTTCAAGTTTAAATTAAGCGAAATTTCAAGATCAATTTGAAAGAAATTTCAAGTTTAAATTCAGGAAAATTTCAAGGTTAAATTTAGGGTAATGTCAAGTTTAAATTCGAGGAAACTTCAAGTTTTAAGTGAGGGAAATTTCAAGTTTAAATTGAAGGATTTTCAAGTTTTAATTTAAAGAAATTTCAAGTTTAAATTTAGGGAAATGTCAAGTTTAAATTCAGGGATATGTCAAGTTTAAATTTAAAGAAACTTCAAGTTTAAATTTAGAGAAATGTGAAGTTTAAATTCAGGGAAATGTCAAGTTTAAATTCAGGGAAACTTCAAGATCAATTTGAAAAAAGTTTCAATTTTAAATCGAGGGAAATGTCAAGTTTAAATTCGAGAAAACTTCAAGTTTTAGTTAAGGGTAATTTCAAGATTATAAATCGATTTAAATATTTGATATACACATAGATTTCTATACGATTTCGTACTGGTATAAAGATTTCACCTTTATATACAGTAGATTCACAAAAAGAAAGGATTAAAAAGTCCGAACAACTTAAGTATCGTGGCAGCGTTTAGATGGGTGACTATCTGGTAAAAAGCCTGAAGAGTAACCCCGTTTGCTTTTCACGTGTCGTTGACAAAATTAGGCGGGTTCCGACCCACCTCTATAAACAGTGGGTCAACAAGAAGAAAGTGGAAAAAGTCCCGAACAATCAGCGTTTTGGAGGGAAGAACCTCCCGAGTTGCAGCATAGTCCTCCCCGAGGAGGATCGCGAAAGCTAAACGTTACCCCTAAAGTTACAATCGATTCGATCCAAGAGCCACAACATAAAATGTTGTTTCCCCGTCATTGAGATTCAACGATTAGCCGAGGGTCTGTTTCGTGTAACAAACGACAGGGGGGTTGGTTCTAATCACAATACACAGAACTAAAAAGTCGCGTAAGGGTTGGAGGAAGAGCGAACGGAAGGCAAACTTGTTTGCGAGTTTTTTAAAAAAAACTGTCGATAGAAATGAGATGGAGCGATGAAATTTTTTTCAAATGAAAGCTGAAACTTGGCAGAATACGAAATAATTATATAGATTGTGGTACGAACGCTTTTTGACCTTGAAAAAATTCGTTAAACTTGCTCAAGTTCAAGAAAATTGTGGTTTTTCCAATACCACGTGCGGAATTTTTTTTTTAACACGCGACACATCATTTCCTGTAGATTTTTTCACGCTGATTTCAAATCTAGTTTAAAATTTGTCTACGACCTACTACGATTTTTCAAAAAGTCGAATTATTGTTCAAAATTTACATTTTTATTTTTTCAAGGTTATAAAACATTTGTACCATAATCTTCTTATTTTTCCATATTCTACTATGTTTCAGCTTTAATTTAAAAAAAATTTCACCGCTCTATCTCATTTCTATCGAAAGTTCATTGATTTTGACACAGATTTCATCGGTTTGTCCCATAACACTGTCCAACAAATTTAAACTTTTTTTATGTTTCCATATAACAGTTGGGTGTATCTTATAGAGTTTTTTGCGCTGATTTCGAATCTGGCCTTAATTTTTCTCCTACACGCACAGTTTTTGAAAAACATGACATTGAAAAAAAAACCTTTGTTCAACTTTAAACAATTACTGTGATGTTATTATAATAGATATTGAATTGTTCTTTACAGCAAAAGATTTTCCTGAATACAGCGATATCCGATAGTAATACATTATGAATGTTTAAACATGTTTAAATAATCATTAAAGACGGAGAGACACCACTTCTGCACCAAAATTTGATGATATTTTTTAATTTATCTGAAAGAATAAGGGTCCTGCGGAAAATCGAAATGTACCACGCGATAGAGCAGACTTTCATCTTGAGAAATCACCCATTCAAGTTTCCAACGTCGACGTTTTTTGCCGTCCAGAACGCAAAATATCTTCACCGGACATGCGTTGCCGCCAGTGATGCTCTGCCACTAGCGCGCGCGCGGTGCCGTGCCGTATCCCAACGAACGACCGCGCTAGTGGAAGAGCATCACTGGCGGCAACGCATGTCCGGTGAAGATATTTTGCGTTCTGGATGGCAAAAAACGTCGACGTTGGAAACTTGAATGGGTTATTTCTCAAGATGAAAGTCTGATAGAAACATTTTTACTGTTGGACAGTATAATGTGTGGTATTAGCATTACCCAAGACGTCATCATGGGACAAACCGATGAAATCTGTGTCAAAATCAAAGAACTTTCGATAGAAATGAGATAGAGCGATGAAATTTTTTAAAAATTAAAGCTGAAACATTGTAGAATATGGGAAAACAGGGAGATTATGGTACAAATGTTTTTTAACCTTGAAAAAATAAAAATGTAAATTTTGAACAGTAATTCGATTTTTTGAAAAATCCTGAAGTTGGAGACAAATTTTTGAAACCAGATTTGAAATCAGCGTGAAAAAATCTACGGGAAATGTTGGGTCGCATGTTAAAAAAAAATTTTCGTACGTGGTATTGGGAAAACCACAATTTTCTTGAACTTGTGCAAGTTTAACGAATTTTTTCAAGGTCAAAAAGCATTCGTATCACAATCTCTATAATTATTTCATATGTTGTCAAGTTTCAGCTTTCATTTGAAAAAATTTCATCGCTCTATCTCATTTCAATGGCATTTAACGGTATAACAACGGTACTGACCAAAAGGAAGGCTAGACAACGATTCCCAATTCGGGGATAGTACATTGGCGGCGGCTTGGCTGCGAGTCGCGCGCCAAGCGAGACGCGGTTGGTCGGAGAAGGTGGGCTCGTATGTCTCCTCGTGTGGAGAGGGTTGGAAGTGCCGGAGCTCGAAGAGAGTAAGAAGAAGAGATGGATAGAGGAGGGGAGGAACGAGAAAGGAGAGGATCAGAGGGCGAGTCAGCGTCACCGGCGTCATTCATTTAAAGGATTAAAATCCATGCGCTCGCGCGACCATCCGGGAACGTGGCGGCGTTCACTTACTTAACGGAAAGGGCCCTTATTCCCTTTTCTCCCGTTCCGAGTCGGGTTCACGGGGCTCGCTCGGGTTCGCAGCATCTTCGTCCCACCGCAGCCACCGGCAGGATCCACCGGCACCTTTTCGTTCGCCTCTCTGTTCTCGGGAGAGAGGGCCGCGACCAGCAATCAGCGTAATGCACCCGCAGACACACCCCCCAACCCTCTTTCCCCGTGACCCTACCCACCCACCTTCCACGTACCTTGCTGCCTCAGGTTCACACAATCGCGCACCTATCCCACATCGACAAGCCCATCCACGCTAACTCTCTCTCTGTCTCTCTCTCGCCTGCGCGACCCACGCACGTACGGTCGCTGCAAGGAGCGAACGGCCAGGGTGCACACCCCCTGGGCTAAAGCTTCTGATAACACGAACCACCACAGGGCTGAACCGTGCCGACGCAATCTCCTCGAGAGCCACGAAATAGATCGTGCGAGAATAGCCTTGCGGAGATCTTCGGTTCGAATAGTTTTCTAATACATAATTTTCTTTCGGTGGAAGACGATGATGTTTTCTTTTCGCAACAAGGAGATCGTCGTGCTCCTCTCTTCTTAGATTGATGTTGTTGCATCTCGACAATCGCTACCTTTCACGGTCAAGCATATTGCGCAACAATTATTGTGCAACATTATTGCCCATCCAAATAATTACTGTCTATCGAAATTCATATTGTATTATATAATTAGTCAATCACTACCATTCCTGGTCAATAATGTTGCGCAACAGGCACTGCTGTGCAATGTAGTTGACCGTGAATGGTAGTGATTTACAAATTGCGTAGCCTGTTGTATAAAATCAGGATTTCTTGATAATTTTTGCACCACAATCTGTTTGCGCAACAATTATTGTGCAACATGATGTTTACGAAAATCCACATTGTATTAATTCGTCAATCACTACTATTCATGGTGAATAATATTGCGCAATATGCTTGACCGCGAATGGTAGTGATTGACGAATTAATACAATATGAATTTGGATGGATATCATGCTGCACAAAAAATTGATGCGTAATATGGTTGATCGTGAATAAGACCCTTAAGATGTCCATTCAGATCAAGCATATTGCGCAACAATTATTGTGCAGCCTTATTGCCAATCCAAATAATCACTGTCTATCCAAATTCATATTGTTTTATGTAATTAGTCAATCACTGCCATTCACGGTCAATAATGTTGCGCAACAATTATTGTGCAACATGATCTTTACGAAAATTCACATTGTATTAATTCGTCAGTCACTACCATTCACGGTCATTAATGTTGCGTAATATGCATTCACGAATGGGCCCCTTTAGAATATCGGTCCTCCATAAATGTTTCAATCAATCCAAAAATGGAACAATTTCAAACAATTATTTCCGGGTCCGTTTCAAGCCCTGGTATCATTAGACAAATCAGCCCTGTTATCGGCGTAATAACGACAAGTTGCGGAACTCGTCCATCACTACCATTCACGATCAATAATGTTGTGCAATATGCTTGACCGTGAATGATAGTGATTGTCGAGTTGCGCAACATGTTGTATAAATTCAGGATTTCTTGATAATTTTTCTGAAATCTTCCTGAAAAATTTCTGTTTTACAAAATCATTGTGATTTTAAGGATGTTCTGGAGGTACAATGGTAGGCAAAAGTACAAGAAATTCGAAATGCATCAATATATTGGCTATGAAAGACATTCATCAGTGTATTATTCATTAAATAAATAGATTAATTTAAAAAGCTTTCGTTTAATTAGTGAATTTCATGTTATATTTATTTTTTAATCAAATTGTATTCATGGTATAAAATATCGTAAGCGACTTTTGCGATGATTGCACCCTCTTGAGTACAGTAAAAAAAATCGTTTTGTATTAGAAAAATACATGGAAACTTGAGGGTGGTTGTCTCGATTTTTTCCCCTATTTTAGACGCTCATATTATTAGATATAAACATACCCTTAAATCTAGTAATATTCTAGTAATATTCATGGGGTACGTTACCCTCATAAGAAGACGTGTTAAAATGTGCAAACTATAAGTTGCTATAAATATTAAACGGTGCAGTGAATCGAACCCAAACTTTGGTAATGGCATGAATTTAGTAAGAATTATATCTTTTCAAATTTTCAAAAAATTTCTTGCGTTTTTATATACCTTCAGAACATCCTTAAGGTCTATGACGTAAGGTCACACATTATTCTGTTGATCCGAGAGTCGAACACTGTAGGATCGAATCCGAAAGGGGATCAATGATTCAGTTTCGCGCCAAACGAAATACATACAAGAGAAGTATTACAACGATGGCTTTCGATAAACCATCAGCCTAGGTGAAAACGGCTCTGAAAAACAGGTGGGGACGGCTCGAGGGAGAAGAGAAAGAGAGAAAGAGAGTAGATTATACGAGCACCGTGGAGAATCGATCCTTGAATTACGGCCACATTATGACTGCGAAACTTGCTAGGGCCGCACTTTCCAGCCAGCAGCGAATTAAACTGCCGAGAAAGAAGGGAAGAGCGGCTTCCAGACCCCGAAGCCGATGATTCATTTCGGAGGGATCGAGCCGAACCGATCCGGAGAGAATCCCGAAGACATGGAGGGAACGAGAGGGACGATCGTCGATTAAGCGATCGCTCGAAACGCTGACACACGCCGGACGATGCATATCGAGGCTGCTCACTCGGGCCTGCTCCTGATTCCCAGCATCCATCTGGCACCGTGATCAATCCCATTTAGTTATAGTTGTTTATTACTGTAGGATCAGAGAGTCTGGATTCTTGCGAATTTCTTGTAAACGTCACAAACGTATCCTAACCCTAACCCATCTATCGTAAACCTAACCCACTTAAGACTATCCTTTTCTTTATTCATTAACGTATGGGGTTTTGAATCTTAATGACCTAACCTAACCTAACCATACCCTTTTTTTTATTCTTTAATGTATAGGGTGTTGAATCTTAATGACCTAACCCACCTAACCCTAGTCTTTTTTTATTCTTTAATGTATAGGGTATTGAATCTTAATGAGCTATCCCACCTAACCTTATACTTTTTTTATTCTTTAACGTATAGGGTGTTGAATCTTAATGACCTAACCCACCTAACCCTTGTCTTTTTTATTCTTTAACGTATAGGGTGTTGAATCTTAATGACCCAACCCACCTATCCTTTTTTTTTTATAGTGCGGAAATGCGTTACGCATACCCTGGCCCACTTGGGGGCCAGGGTTATGTGGGACTGTCCAGAGGACTCTCCGGCCAGCCTCTACCCACTAAAACCGCACTCCCACCTAAGCTATTGTAAGAAGGGGCCAGGATCTCCGAGAACTCAACTGGCCACCCCCTTAGCTAACAAACCGCCCTGGAGGGGAATGAAGCTCCCCCCCGTGCCCTACCTAATACCAGACCCCAGGCGGAGGGACCCGCCCGGTGTCCCCATCCCTGGAGCCTTCGAGTTGGGCTTCCCGAACCGCAGTTCGGTCCACCCACAGCTCCCGGAGCCTTCGTACGCTGTTCGGAGCAGCAGCAATGTGTGACCCTCTAAGGGGCCACCCACCGCCGCCGCCCACCAGGGCAAGAATGCGCCGACACCGGCAAGGAAGGGTCGTCGGAAGCGCATTCGCAGGCCCCGACCCACCCCACCGGAGCCCGTCTCCGGTAGATGGCCGACACCCCCTACAAGGGACCGGGTAAAGGTGCCTCCGGGGTGCCGGTCCATCTCGGGGGGGAGAGACTACCTCCACCCCAGGGGCCGGGGTCAGCTCACTCCCCCGGCCAACCCACCTATCCTTTTTTTTTTTTAATTGGGGAAAATCCGATTAATGGATAACCATCCTTGCCGCCGAAGGCAAGGATGACCAATGTCGGTCTCGGTATAATTGTTACCGACTAACAACCCCAATAGTCGTCCTTAGACATTTACTGCAGGGACCCAGGATCACGTTAGTACTCAACTGGGCCCCCGCTGTCCCTTAATGAGACATCCCCTGGCAACCCCCCTTAGCAACCGGACGAGCAGCCGACGACCAGACTTCTCGTCCCCCTTCCCATGGGTCGCCCGTTGGAAGAGTTCGAGTTCGGCTCAAACTCCCCCTGCGACCCCCGGCAACCTTCGTCCCCGAACCCATCCACTGCCGAAACAGCGTCAGGACGAGGAGGAAGGCCGCCGCACGCGTTGAGACGTGCTCCTCGGAAGGGTGCATTTCGCACACCCTCGGAACCCATCTCCCCTCCCGTGAAAGCGCGAGTACCGGTACTCACGCGTTTCACCCCCCCCCCCCTCCGGCGACATGGGAGCGTCCCCAGTCGTGGGAGGAGGTCCATCCCCTTGTGAGGTCTCCACCTTAAGGGCAGAGCCTCCTAATCCCCCACCTCCATCAACCCCCCGTCGGGTGGGCAAGGCGGATCGGCCGGCGCGGGCGCCACCGTTGGGACCGCCTTCTTCGCGGCCTCTTTCCCCCCCTCTGGTCCTCCCTTCCTCCCGGGCTTAGGCCCAGGTTGAAAGGAGGGGCAGGCCTTCGTGCCAGACCGGTGTCCAGCCGGCAACCCCAAGTCCCCACACAAGGGACACTTGGCGGCGTTCTTACACAAGGCCGCCCTGTGTCCCTCGTCACCACACCGATAACATCGGTCGATCCGGCTCGCCTCTCCCGTGTAGGCGCACTGTGCCCACGTATGACCCCTGCGCAGGCAGCGGAAGCACTGAAGCGGACGCTGCTCCAGCACTTCGACCCTTGCAGAGGTCCACCCCACCCTCACGCGGCCCACCCCGGCCATCTTCCTCGCCGCCGCCACCGGCAACCGTGCCCAGCACGTGCCAGGCCCGTTACCTCCCGGTGTGGGCGGTCGGTAAGGGTGGACTCATACGGACGAAGATTCCGGGCAACGTCGCCGAGGATTGTAAATTTCGAGCCCTGGTTGACAGCTCGGAGCGGTGCGTAACGCTCCAGGGGGTCCCCCAGGGTCCTTTAGGAAAACTACCGATAGCTCTCCTTTAAGACATCATGGACATAGGAAACGTTGGTGCGGGTTCTTCGTAGAGTGGGTACGAAATAATTTTGACTCTACGAAGAACCCACACCAACATTTCCTATGTCCATGATGCTTAAAGGAGACCTATCGGTAGTGTTCCTAAAGGACCCTGGGGGACCCCCTGGAGCGTTACGCACCGCTCCGATCTGTCAACCAGGGCTCGAAATTTACGATCCTCGGCGACGTTGCCCGGAATCTTCGCCCGTATGAGTTCACCTTTAACCACTCCCACTCGAATCTCCTCGGTGGTGCAGCCAGCCACACCAGCGAGGGCATCTCGGATCGTCTCGGGAGTCGAACAAACGTCCAACCCCCGAAGCCGAACCTCGGCCATTCGAGTAGGAGTGCTCACTGTCACCCCCGTCCCCTCGAGCGCCGCCTTCATGCGCTCGGCGATGGCAGCCGTCTTCGCACGACCACCCTCCCCGGCCACCCTCATCATGAAGGCACCGGTTCGGGCTCGCGCGAAGGTCAGCCCTTCGGTAACGCCGACCTCTTCCAAGGAGAAGGACGACGTCACCTTTTCCATCGCGGAGGCATAAGTGGCCTTGCACCCCGTCGGCACGGTCATAACGACCGCTGCCGACCTAGGCGGCTTCGGCAATTTCGCCGATTTGGCCGCCACCTTCCCGTGGGGAGGGGGATCTCCCTTTTGTCCCTTAGGAGGGACCTTCTTCCCGGGGGCACTGGAAGCGACAGAGGGGCCCGGAGGAGGCTGCGCTGCGACCGCTTTGGCCGCCCGCTTGCTCCGCCGGGACACCACCGTCGCCCAGTCCCCCTCCCCGGCACCCGACTTCACGGGTCCGGCTGGGCGAGGCGCAGCCCCCACCCCTGAGGCCGATGGCTCCACCATGGGCTGAGACCCTCCAGGTCTCGCCTTCTTCCCCCTCCCCTTCTCACCCCCTCCCTTACCGCGGAGTCCAGAGGGCCCGCCGCTGGTGCCCGAAGCGTTTTTAAAAAACGCTCCGAGGCGTCAGCGGGCACCTCCTTGTCCGCGTGGGGGAGCAATGCCGCCAAGATGCGGCGCTCGAGGGCCTCCAGCCGGTCGCCCACGACGCGGTCGACAAGTCGCTCCACGTCGCGGAGCGATGGCGGCGACAGCAGCCCATCCCCCTCTCCCTCCATCTGCTCCACGTGAGGCTCCTCCCCACGTGGCTCCCCCCCTCGCTCACCCTCGACAGGGGTCGAGGCTCCCGTATCGGAGTCCCTTCCCTCCTGTCCGGGGTGGGCCCGAGGCCCATCGCCTCCAACTCCCCGGCGGAGAATCTCCCCGATTGGAATACCCCGTCCTTCTTCCCATTCTTCCCCTCTGGAGGTGGGGGTTCCAGGGCGGCCCGCATCGCGAGCGGCACCCGCTCGAGCCGCTCCTGGAGCGCGTCCCTCTCACGGACCGCCTGCCGGTACCGCGTCTCCCACCTCATGGAGACGGCCCTCACCTCCTCGAGCTCGCTCTCGATCCCGCCGGGCGGCCCTGTCGAGAGCTCCGCCCTCTTGGCCAGCTCGAGGGTACCGGCCCTTATATGTTGCGCGGCGTCGCGGAGACCCCTCACGCACGTACCCTTGAGGTTTTTGGAGACCGCGGAGACCTCGTCCGCCCGCATAGCGGCTTCGCGAATGAACTCCACGATCCCCTCCAAGTCCGCGGCCCTGAACTTCGCCTTCAGTGCCGCGGCCTCCCTCACTGATTCCCGAATCCTCGGGAGAGTCGCCCCCGCGGTATCCAATGGATCCCGCGGGGACGACGCACGCCCCTTCTTCCCGCGCGTCTCCGGTCCCCCCCTAACGATGGGTCCCCGCGACGCTTCACCCTGCCCGCGCCCAGAGAGGATCCGGATGACACCGAGACCATGGAGCTAGTCTCCCACCCGGTGCCACCCAGATCCTCCTCCCCCCCGGCTCCCCCGAGCGGGTCCTCAGGTAACGGAGTCCCCACCCAGGAGAACGCTGGCGACGCGTCGCCCCCCCCCCCTCCCACACTCCCGAGACCGTCGTGTCGGGTTGACCCCGACGCGCCGATCCCCGGAGACGGCTCCCTAACGGTGGAAGGCCCAGCACCCCCCCGTGGAGTCATCCGCCCCCACACCGCCCCCCACTGGGCCTTTCTCCTTGCCGCGATTCGCGGTTAACCCCCCCCCCCAAACATTTTCGTGAAATCCATTTCATGTTCATAATGGCCTTGGTTACCACCCTCCCATTTCTGGGAGGGTTTCACTCGTCGGCCTTACCATTGTTAAGGACGACGCAAAACTAACCATTGGGGGGTGCCGTACCCCCCCCCCCCCAACAGGCCCATTACACCCCTCGGTTTGGGCAACACCAAGAGGGTGGCATGCTAACGATCCGGTGCATCCACCAGACCCACTCTCGGCGCTTGGTCCGAGAGTGCCCCTTCGCCACAGCCAAAGCTTGGGGTTAGAGACTTTGAAAGGTTTATCCTCCTTGCAGGGCCGGCCGATTAAGGCAAGCCTCCCCCCCCCCCCCCGTGCCGTAAAACATGACCACGGACACGGTATGGGGCCCCAGGCAAGCATCTTGTTGCACGGGACACAAGGAGCACGGAAGGACGCTGCCTCCTGCGCAGAGGGCGCAGTACAAAGTACGAGGAAACGTCCTACCCGTGCACCCCTTGCTCCGTTAGCACACGCCGAAGCGTGTCCCAGGGACCACCACGGGGAGGTGGAGCAAGAGGGTTGAGGATATGGATCACTACCACTGTAGTCATAACCTCCAATGGATCAGAAACACCATTGGAGAGCCCCATACCCCTGAGTCCCCCAACCCACCTATCCTAAAGCTACTCCACCTAACCCTAGTTTGTTTTTATTCATTAAAGTATATGGTGTTGAATCTTAATGACCTAAACCACCTAGCCCTATCCTTTTTTTATTCTTTAACGTACAGGGTGTGGAATCTTAATGACATACTAAACCACCTCTCCTAAACCTAAGCCACCTAACCCTATCCCTTTTTTTTATTCTTTCATCACAACCCCTGGGTGTGTGAGGACTCCCTCATGTCTAAGTCATTATAATTTAAGAGTTTCACGAAATGGTTACCAGTGACCTTGAAGACTTTTTAAAAACCTTGGACCAGGAGGAGATAAATATATGACTATCCTAAACCTATGTCACCTAACTCCATCCCTTTTTTTTATTCTTTCAGACTTTTTAAACACCTTGGACTAGGAGGGGAGAGATTCAGTAATGTTTCCATTAGAGCGACAGTGTCGGGGGGTATTTGGTCGCATGAACCGTGCGCAGCATTGTCGCTCTAATGGAAACATTACTGTACTTAATAAATAAAAAAGAAATTGTGCTGAATTTATTTCACAACAAACGTTCGAAATGGTTTCCAGTGATCTTGAAGACTTTTTAAAAACGTTGGACCAGGATAAAGTAATAATGATTTCTGCGCAACGGTTCGATCAATTAAATACGATAAAGCACTTTTACAAATTAATTTGAACGACCTAGTAATAACATGTGTCACAACAAGAAAATCAAATATCTATGTTAAAATTTTCATAAAGCAAGTGAGTAATATAATAATGAATCTTGAATAGATGTTGTAATCTGATTGTATCATTACCGGTTTTATCTGTTATAATTTCAGACGCAGTTTTTCTTCTTTCTTGACAATGATCCACATTAGGATCGAAACGTTGAAAGTTCAAATTAATTTGTAAAATTGCTTTATCGTGTTTAATTGATCGAACCGTTGCGCCGAAATCATTATTACTTTATCTGTTTTAACAATCTTACGATCGATAACTTTAACAACATTTACGAAGTTGAACCATGAGGAGAGAAATCTTTTGTACAGAAAAAGATTTTAATGCAGTGCATTTTAGGAGGTCTGTGTATAATTCGTAATTGATCCTCTGCGATTAGTATGTCTTGAGAATACATTTGTCGACGAACGTTAATCTACCAACGTTCTGTTGTCTTTATCATCTACCGTCGAAACACTCGAAACTCCACGAAGTTCCACAGACCAATAATAATTTGTACTTGATGTATACACCGAATTCGAATGCCGTTATCTGCACAGTTAAATTAGATTAGTTTCTAGGAAAACATGAAAACTTTATACTGTACCGAGATGTAGGGTGGGCTATTTATTCTGCACAGCAATAAGACGATTTGGTTGTCAAATAGGAGGTTGAGTTTCTGATATGGAATAATTGCTTGGTAAAGGACAACAAATACGATCGATAGAAAGATATATTTAGTGATGTATAAACAATTTTCAAAGAATTTCTCGACATCTTAACAATTGTTAATTTTAGAGACATGTAAAAAATGTGTCACCCTTTGTTTATTAAATAATAACACTAGAACTAACAAACCGATGAAAATGAGTCTATAGGAGCTTATAGTGGAAACATAAGAGTATCTACTAAAAATATTATCATTTGAAAAAAAGTGTCTTTTTTACTATTTATTTTGTAATTGTTTTAAACAAATGCAATATTTTAATCGAGAAATTTGGTGACATTTTACTTTAACTCTCGAACCATAAGAAATAACACGGAGTACGTGGACCTGTTGTATATAATTACCCAATATTCTCAATGTTTTAATATTTCATTATTCTCAGGATTCTCAAAATACTGAATATTTCAATGTTATTAATATTCTCAGTATTCTGAATATGCAAATTATTTGAATATTCTCAATATCCTCAATATTTTAAGATTTCAATATTCTCAATATCCTCTATAATGTAATATTTGAATATTCTCAAAATTCTCAATATTCTGAGTATTCTCAATATGCTGAATGTCTCAATGTTCTCAATATTTCGACATACCCAATATTTTCAATATTTTCAGTATTCCCAATATGCTGAATATTTCAATATTTCTGTTATTTCTATATTCTCAATGATTTAATATTTCAATATTCTCAGTATTCTGATTATGCAAATTATTTGAATATTCCCAATATTATCAATATAATATTATGTCAATATTCTCAGTATTTTTAATATTCTGAATTTTCCAATATTATGAGTATTCTCATTATTCTCAATATTCTGAGTATTCTCGATATTCGGAATTTCTCAATATCCTCAATACTTTAATACTTCAATATTCTTAGGATTCTCAAAAGGTTGTAAATTTCATCATAATCGGAGTACATGAACCCTTTCGCAAGAATTACCGAAAATTCAGTACAGTATTAGCAATAGTTTTTTTGCAAATATCTCGAAAACTAAATGCGGCCCCCCTATATTAGAAAAGGAAAAAGTTGTTCAAAATGTGTTGCTGCATAACATATTTAAATTTCATCATAATCGGAGTACGGCGACCTTTCCGCAATAATTACTCATTTCGTCTCCCATTTTTCCGAGAGTCACATAGCACTCGATCTCTATTTCACCGAGAACCGATGGAACGAAAAACTTCGCTATAACCATAACTTTAAGCACCCTAGCACTCTAGCACCCTACACTTACTCGCCGGTATCTAAAAACAGCATAACTGCGGGGGAATATCCCGGAATGATCGCGTTCCATTCGTCCGTATCGTAAACCGGTACGAGTCCCAAAGCCGGCAAAGAATGTGTTTTTTACGGTACAACAATCTCGTCGTTGGTAATCACTGTAGTAGCATAACTGCGCGCCGGTGTAGAAACGTGTCACTGTGTAACGAGCAGCATCGACGCGGATCAAATTGTTCAGGGAGGGGTGAGGATGGCGGTGTGGGGGGAGGATGGGCGAGTGTAGTAGGTCGGCCACAGCGGACGCAACCATGAATGAAAAAGCCGCGAGGCGAACGGAACGAGGGTTGGCCAGGAACGGGCAAGGGTTTAAATTGGGTTAAAGGGTCGGCTGGGTTCTAATCGATTGATTGGCACAGTCGTCGGTATAGCAAGAACTGAAAGAGGAATCAATCTGATTGTTTCAGCCGATCGGCATGCACTTAAAGAAGTACGAGTGGGTCGGCTCGCCGGACATCGGCGACTGCTCGTTGTGGGTCAGATCCGCCACCCTGGAGTTCGATGATGGATTATGGCAGTGCCAGGTCACTGCCAGTGATTTCACGACGCAGGATGCGTTGGCTTCCGAGCCTGCGAGGCTGGTCGTCAGAGGTAAGATAGTTTTCGTGAGAGATCACTGTCCAATAACACTAAACGAGCCTATCCGAAATCAATCATGTTGCGCGACATGATTGACCGTGGATTATAGTGATTGAATAATTGCGCAACCTGTTGTGTAAAACCAGAATTTGCTGAGTTTTGCACGACAAACGGATTGCGCAATGATGTGTGCTGTGAATGGCAGTGTTTAGCAAATTTTTGTTAGACGGGTCTCATCACTGCGGAGTAAAAGAATTAACGGTTATGTGAGCCGTTTATTTCGAAAGTGGCTTAAGTCCATATGAGTTTAACAACAAGTTGCGCAATAATTAATACGAAATTCATATTGTATTAATTAGTTGATCACCAGCATTCAAAGTCCATAATGTTGCGCAATATGATTGAGCTGAATGGACATTTTAAGGGGCCTATTCACGATCAAGTGAAATGGACTAAAAATGGACTAAAAAGTATCAAATAATTTTTCCTATCGTTTTATTATCAGGACTACAAAAATGTGGTATTTTTTAAATATTTATTTTTATTTAAAAAATTCAAAAAAAAATTTTTTTAAAGGTTATGTTTTCAAGTTATTTTAAAAACAATTGCAAGATTTGTACCGTACAGACAGACACACAAGAAAGTGAGCTAATGACAAGGGGGTAAAAAATAATGTCAGTACGCGATCACTGTCATTGCTGACACAGGCTGTTGGAAGGTAAACGCGACTGGACCTTATTCGGTGAGTCAAGTTCGAGTGCGTTGAAACTGAAATATCCATCGGTTTTCATTCAGAAGAGAATAGCCGAGTCCATTGAATTAGCGATCAAATGTGTGTCTGAACAACGGTTGTACACGATTGCCAGAGACCAGTGTAAAACGACGAAACAGCGAGAATCGTCGAAAAACCGGGCACAATCGAAAATAACAATATTCGTCGCAACAACTTTTTCACCGACAGAACATCTGTTGCGCGACTCCGATAAAGTTGTTCGTTTATCGATAAAACCATTCACTATTATTCTTCCGTGTTGTTCGAACGCTGATTCGCTGTACAATACTCGGCAACTCTGTGTCATATTTATTTTTCTTCCGTTTTCGATAATCGTCGCGCACGTTGTTCCTCGTTTATTCGTTTCCGAATAATTTAAATCAGATTAAAATAATAAAGTATCTCTACTTTTTATTACCACGTTTTTATCAGCTCGCTTTATTTTATTTATTTAGTGATTCAGTCTGTTATTTACTTACTTGTTTAGTCTGTGTGTTTGTTTGTTTGTTCGGTACAAATTGTGCAATTGATTTTAAACTAACTTTCCGATGAGTTAGTGACTTGAAACTTTAAACATAGAATTGGATGCCAATGCAATATTTCATCGGTTCCACATATTATAATCCTTATAATCTCATCAAAATGTTTAAAATCGATTGAGAAATTTCACGCACACAAGATAGAAAAGCAGAAAATAGTTATTAAAATAAAAAATGATTTTTAATATATCAGAGGTCGAAAAAAGTGGCACTGTTGTTCCTGAAAAAAATCCCTGAATTTCTGATTTTACGCAACAAATTGCGCAACTCGTCAATCACTACCATTCCTGGTCAATAATGTTGCGCAACAGGCACTGCTGGGCAATATGGTTGACCGTGAATGGTAATGCTTGACGAATTGCGCAGCCTGTTGTATAGAATCAGGATTTCTTGATAATTTTTGCACAACAATCGGATTGCGCAACGATTTGTGCTGTGAATGGTAGTGTTGCGCGAATTTTTGTTAGACGGGTCTCATCACTGCGGAGTGAAAAAATTAACGATTATGTGAACCGTTTATTTTGAAAGTGGCCTGGGTCTATTTAAGTTTAATAACAGGTTGCGCAACTCGTCAATCGCTACCATTCACGGTCAAGCCTATTACACAACAATTATTGTGCAGCATTATTGCCCATCCAAATAATCACTGTCTATCCAAATTCATATTGTATTATGTAATTAGTCAATCACTGCCATTCAGGGTCAATAATGTTGCGCAACAATTATTGTGCACCATGATGTTTACGAAAATTCAAATTGTATTAATTCATCAGTCACTATCATTCACGTTCAATAATGTTGCGCATATACATTCACGAATGAGCCCCTTTGGAATATTCGTCCTCCATAAATGTTTCAGTCAATCCCAAAATCAAACAATTTCAAACAATTATTGCCGGGTCCGTTCCAAGCCCTGATGTCATTAGACGAATCCGCCCTGTTATCGGCGTATTTTTCGTAAACGTCTGACTTCGTCCGACACGCTGTTCGAACGGCGGCCGGATGAAAAATTGAACAGTCGGATCGGCTAAATTAACCAGAGCTAATTTTCTCGTTCCAGTCAGCCCACAGCGACCGCAGATAGAGTACGCGGATCGTCTAATTCTGCCCGGCAGCAACGTGACAGCTCGAGCAGGTGAGATCGCGACGCTCACTTGCAGAGCGCGGTATGGGAATCCTTCGCCTCTAATTAAATGGTTCGTAATCGCTGCACCGTTGGTTCCGTACTACTTTACCGTTTCACCGACGACCCCTCTCGTCGAAACCTTTTTCTCCACCCCCCCTTTCGGACCCACACTCCCAGAGAAATTCGGGCCGTCGATCGATACCATCGAGTCGAGCAAAGCCAATCTTTGCCGCCGTCCCCTCGATACGATTTTTGAGGCCTTTGTCGTTCCAGAACCGACTGCAATGAAACAGAACAAAAGCGTTAACAGACTCCGAACCAATTTCTGGCTACAGTATATTTTCTGTTGACGCGACAATTTCTACACGATAGATGCGACCAAGAAGATCCCCCCCAACTTAGTAATCTGATCTCTCGGCTCGGTATATCGGTGTGAACTAATAAATAAAAAACTAATAAAAAAATAAATAAATAAAAGAACTAATAAAAAAATAAATAAAAAACTAATAAATAAACTAGAGGGGGGTTGTTGCTCGCTCGCTTCGCGAGCTTCGCAGGTGGGGGTGTTGTAGCTCGCTTTACGAGCTCGCGAGAGGGTTAGTGGTACGGATGTTATTTTGTGTGTGACTCTCCACGAGCCACACAAAGAACTTCCCGAATCGTTAGTTGCAGTATATTAGTATCATTATTTTCTACTTTCTACTTTCATGTGCGCGCATCCGGGATATTTTTCGATTATTGTAAGCGGTTACATTAGCAGTAGTTGCATAATTGAAAAAAAATTTTTTTTAAATTTAAAAAAAAAAAAAATTTTTTTTTAGATTTAAACAAAAATTTTTTTTTAAATATGTCTAAATATATATATATAGTTACGTTTGCTTCTTCGGAGGATACGCCTCTTGTATAAATTGCAATGTTGAATCAACTCCTTTCGAAAAAAACTAAAAAACTACTTGACCAAAATGGACCAAAATCTAATCAGCTCTAAGTTACAGCGGGGCACATCGATTGCATCATTCATCATTCTGATCGCGTTGTTACTTTTTCAGAAAACGTTAACGAAAAATTTGATACCATAGAAACGGACATACGCACGCACACAACACACACACACACACACACACACACACACACATACCGACATTTTGATAAAAATAGTCTCAAACGACTCCAATGACCATGAAACGTGGAGATCTGCTAAAAAATCGATTTTCGATTTTCGGGGTAATTACATATTTATATTACATTCCCTATAAATCGGGAAGTTAAAAAATAGTTTCCGTTTACGATAGTTGAGACTAAATTCCCCCGAGGCTGTCGCGTCTATAGAAAATATACTGTACGTACAGTATATACAATATACTGTAAGTACAGTATGTACAATTCAATTTATAACGAAGAAGCGAAAACAACCCGGGCTGTTTAAACGTGGTACAGTACGATTTCTATAGACGCGACAATTTCTATACGGTAGATGCGACCAAATTCTTCCGAGGCTGACGCGTCTATAGAAAATATGCTGTACTTACAATGTATTATACATACTGTACTTACAGTATATTTTCTATAGACGCGAAAGCCTCGGGGGAATTTAGTTGCAACTATCGTAAACGGAAACTATTTTTTTATTTATTAGTGGTTCGCACCGATATACCGGGTCGAGATCAGATTACTAAGTTGGGGGATCTTCTTGATCGCATCTATCGTGTAGACAATGTCGCGTCTATAGAAAACGTACTGTACCCCGTTTCAACAGCCCGGGTTGTTTACGCTTGTTAGTTATAAATTGTATAACGACTCAGAGAGGTTCGTAACGAAGATTTCAAACAAAATCTAATAAATATGGAAGTTTGTATGCGTACGGTTTATGCGACCAAATCCCCCGAGGTTGTCGCTCTAATAGAAATATTACTGTACATAGAGATTTCTGTCTTTATCTGTTCTTGTCCACGATAAAAAATATATGAACATTTTTAAAAGTGGAATAAAGTCATTCGTCACGGTTGATGCAACCAAATCCCCCGAGGCTGTCGCTCTAATAGAAACATTAGTGTACATAGAGATTTCTAATCTCCAATTTTAACGATCGTAAATTTTGTATATGCACTTTATGATATCGGCGCTGCATTTGATTTCGAACATGTAAAAATACTGGATAAAGAAAGTAATTTACACCAAAGATTATTATTAGAAACTGTACACATGATTAAACATCAAAGCGTCAATTTCAGGTATGAAAAGCCTGAGATTAATGAAATTTACGCTACATTACTTAATGAGCAATTATCTTATGATGATGTTTTCTAATAATTTAATTTTTTTGCATACAGTTGAATATAATAATGGTTGAACCATACACATATTAATATTGTTATGTTAATTTCACACATAAAATGATTGCTAATTTTCTACCAATTTCTGGTAATACATTGGTTGAAGTGTGATGACGAATGCTTTAAAATTTGAAATTCGCGCCTAACATTGATTTGGAAGTTCTTGATCCTTGACGTCTGATTGGCTAGCTAGATCTACAACATTCTTATGTTTTCCGTCTAGACTTTGCCGAAAAAAAAATTTATATCGAACCTGTAGCACCGATATCATAAAGTGCATAAAGAGATTTCTGTCTTTATCTGTTCTTGTCCACGATAAAAAAAATGTGAACATTGCTAAAAGTGGAACAAAGTCATTGGTCACGGTTGAAACGACCAAATCGCCCACACGTCTGTCGCTCTAATAGAAACATTACTGTAGTGTCTGCGCACGATTTGTGCGACCAAATCCCCCCAGGCAGTCACTATAATAGATACATTATTATAGTGTCTGCTCACGGTTTGTGCATCCAAATCCCCCCGAGGTTGTCGCTGTAATAGAAATATTACTGTAGTGTCTGCGCACGATTTGTGCGACCAAATTCCCCCCGAGGATGTCGCTCTAATAGAAGCATTACTGTATCTTGCCAAGTTTTGCTTGCTTCCTGTGTAGTGTCGGTCTACCTCTTACAGCTGACAGAATTAGAGGAGGGGTCGAGGGAGGGTTATACCAACTAGCTAAACTCTCCGGTTTCTCTCCAGCTATCTCTCTCTCTCCCGTTCTCTGTTTGCATATCTTTCGACCGTTTCATTGACGGAAACGCTGACCCAGCGGAAGGCTTTCAAGCCACCAGCATCGATACTCTCGGTTGCATAGCAAGTTAATCCGCGCCGGTTTACGGAAAAGTAAATGTTTCGTACTCCAAATGAGCACTTGATTAAGTGGGCAGACCCCGCTCGACACCCAATCAGAACGGCCGGAAAAACGTTCCTCGGCCTCAAAGAGTCCGCCTTTCAGACATCAGCTGTGCGCTGCGAATGGATGGGGGTTAGGCTTTCAAGGGAAAACGTTTCAATGCGTTCTAGATTGCGTGGTTCTCCTTGCTGGCACCCCCTCACGTCTACGAAGAACGTCTTTCTCGGGGATTCATTCGATTAGCTCGTGTCAGTCCCGAGTTGATTTCGTTTCACGGACTTCGGACGACTTAATTCCAACCCAATCGTGTCTTTCGCGTCTCCCGTCGGAAGGGTTTCTCGATAATCGAACGATTACCGGCTGTAATTACTTGGTAGGTTCTCGTCGAACCGGTATAGCTGCTGGTCCGCAATTTCTATTTCCAACGCGAGGACACCGGTCTCGTTTAGCGCTTGCGGCTATAGTGTGGAATCGAAAGGACTTGGTGGGCTCAAAATAGACGTTTATGAAGCAAACGGTGCGTGTTATTTAAAACATTTGAGATAATTTAACTACGCCCATATGTTATTCTCGATTCATTGAAATTGTGGAAAATTGAAAGACAGTTTTTATATGGCTTGTGTGTCTTGCAATTGACGAAGACAATTTTAAGTTTCTAATAAAGATCCCCAGTCCAGCCCAGAACTATCATAGTCATACAGGGTGTCCCTTGTAAGTTTAGATTGTAGAAAATCTAAAAAAAAAACGTGAAATAGTTTTCCTCTTTTTTCCTAACCCATCTAAGCTTACCTAATACGTCAATAATATTCACTGCTAATTGAGTTTTAATACATGGACATTTTTTAAGCCTCTGCGCAGCTGATAAAAAAATGTCATGGAACATGAATTGTTGGAAATTTATTTTTCTGCAAAAAAGGTGTCTTGATATTTTTCCATATTTCGCATAGTTACCCAGATATGTGCAGATTTATAAGAAAAAGCAGGAAATCTACTTTACCGGCTGAACCAGGCCCATTCGATACCTGTGACGTATACATTGTTTTTTTTTAAATAACCCCAAGAACACGAATTTAACTTCTAAACAAATGGGCCACTATCTCTGACCCCGTGTGTTCCGCGAATGCACGCTCATAGTCGCATACCCCCTCGTTCCAGGCTCTGGGTGATAGCTCGAAACGAGATTCTCCCTCCGCGAACATCCTCGGCACCGTAATGCACCGTTGCGGATCTTGCACCGATGGTATAGAGAGGGAGAGTGAGCAACTACCTCTCTCTGTTGCTCTCTCCAACTGCCCATGAATAATCATGATCCATTCCAGCCTGGGTATCCAGACGAAGTTAAGGGGCTGCACGGTTTGCTAGCACCCCCCGAGGGAGGGGCGGAGAAATAACAGAAAGCTCGGCGACGGAACGAAACGGCGGAATAACGGGCTCGACGGAGGATGATAAGCTATGCGAGAGAACGTTAATTAATTTATAGGCGAACGGAGAACCGACCCCGGGAAACTTGGAACGTTCGTGGCGCGTGCCGCAGGAACCCGCGAATTCCGATGGAAAACGAGCCTCTACTCCGCCCTCGAATACGATCTTCCCTTTGGAATTGACTTAATTGACATTGCATGACATCTAGAGACACGTTAACCGGCTGGGATCGGTGGCAGACTGTTCATGGGACGTTGACTGTTTCTGTGATTCGAGGACACTTCGCGAAACGGGATTGTGTTAGTCCTGTGAACGTTGTTAGACGTTGTAACGATTCCTAAGAGGCGAATGGTAAATAGCTGCGTGGCAAATAGGCTGGAGGACGGGAGAATTCGATAAGCAGGCGCGTTGGGGGGTTTGTACAACGGTGGGCGGGGTTTACGATGCGTAGGAGGGATCCTAGTTTCCCTGAGGAACAACGAAGCCACGCCTACTTGGGGCAGTTCACCCAGAAACCGTGAAACAGTGTCGAATAATCTGGGTGGCTGTGGCATAAATTTTCTATTTAAATTCAATAATATAAAATTGTTTAATTTCATTATTTATGGGATATTTATATTGTTATTAGAAATAATATTATTATTATTAGGGATATATATATATGTATGTATATATATATATATATATATATATATATATATATATATATATATTATTAGGTAGAGTAATTTTAAAAGGGGTTTGCTTACGTCAAATAGATATAAAAATTTCAGTATTGCTATAAATTTTGAATATCTATCGTGTATATTCTCAAAATAAACAGGCTAAGGGCTCTGTATAATGGTGGGCGGGGTTTACGCTACGGAGGAGGGGTCCCAGATTCCCGGAAGAACGGCAAAGCCACGCCTACTTGGGCAGCTTATCAAGAAAATGTGAAACAGAGTTTCGTGTAATCTAGGTGCCTGTGACAATTATTGCTATAAATTTTGAATATACAGGGTGTCTAAAAATTCCTTCAACATACTTTCATTGCATAAAACTGTTGCTTTAAATAATCTCAGGAACCTCTCATTTCCGGATGATAAAGAAATTTTGAGACACACTCTATTGTAAGGAAAATCCGTAAGGAAAAACGGGTTTCTTAAAGTTTTTTGGCACACAAGTAACCAAACGTTAACGATAGATGTGTTTTTTTATTATACAATTTATTTACCACAATTGTTTATTATACAGATTGTGATGTGTTTATCGAGGCGATCGTAATTTTACAATTCTCCTGTTATCTTCCATTCTCTATTTTTATTAATTTAATTATATATATATATATATATATATATATATATATATATATATATATATATATATATATAGGGTTGTCTGTTAATTTGCACACGTACATACATACACCATCCGTACTTCGACTCTATACTATATTATGCAGTATTAGATACATTCTAATTTCAACGATTTAATCCTGTTTATTTGCGGTGTTTATGTAGACGGTATTAGTCCAGTAGCTAGAGCGTCACCCCGGGGGGCAATGGACGGGGCCAGCGCGTGTTAGCCCCGCCCAGGCGACATTGTGTAGACGATTGGGAGGACGGGGGCGGTTCTACGAGACCTATTGGTGTTGGAAACGGAAGTTACCGGTCTGCTAAGATTTCAGACAAGATCGTGGCACAAGGCGGCAATTGGAGGTGCAATGGGCAGGACCAACGCGTTCTAGCCCCACCCAGGCGACGTTGTGTAGACGTTTGGGGGGACGTGGCGGTCCTACGAGACCTATTGACGTTTGGAAACAGAAGTATAGGCCTGTGAAGCTTTTGAACAAGATCATGGCAAAAGAGGGCAATTGGCGGAGCAATGGGCGGGGCCAACACGTGCTAGCTCCACCCAAATGACGTTGTGTAGACGTTTGGGGGGACGGGGGCGGTTCTACGAGACCTATTGGCGTTTGGAAACAAAAGTTACCGGTCTATGAAGCTTTCGGACAAGATCGTGGCCCGAAATCCTGCTCTTGTACGGCACTCGAGCTAGAAAATCGTAATTCCCTCGCGACTGGGACCACATCCCCGCGGAGCAGCGAAATCTCCGCTTTAGAACTCGAGGTACTTCGGGATTCCCAAGTGGAGAGGCAAACCCTCGGGGCGATTACCCGCTTCAATCTTTGGTTTCACTCGCGAAGACGGAGCTAGGAAGGAAAACATGAGGACGGAGATGGAACTGGGACGATTGAGAGTACAGAGTGAGAGAGGAGGTAGAGTGAGAGAGGAAAACAGTGGTATCGAGGGGGTTGGTGATAGTTTAGAGAGGGCGAGGCGGAAGGGGGATGGAGTGTAGCAAGTCGAAGAAGAAGGTCTAGAGCGGTAGGGGATGAGAGCGACGAGGGGTCGTCGGTGTCCGTGGGATTTCACTCCGCGCAGAGTTGTTACAGAACGGCCATTGGAAATGCAAATTTTCGGGGGAAATGCGCGCAGGTACGTGGGCGAGACCGAAGTGAGGACTCTCAGGCCCCAGGTAAACTCGACGGAGATAGATAATCCCCGCACTTGGGCCACGTACAGCATCTGCGAGATTATGGCGGAGCGGTCGCGCTACGGCCAACCGATTAGGTGTGTTGCCATTCATCCGGCGTACGCCAACCCGACCATGTCCTCCAGCACCGAAGTGAGGTTCGACGTGCGATGTAAGTACACAAACTTTTCACGATCTTTCTCTCTGATTCCATCATTCCAGATCATCGATGTAAAACAAAGAAACAGCACGGGCACGAAATGAAACGTTTTACTGCGTTCATAGAAAAATTACATTATACACGGTGTTCATTTGGAAAACATTTCAGTCGAATATCTCGAAATGTATGAGAGATATTAAGAAAGTGTAAAACAGGTTTTCAAGGACTTCGTATCAGTTTTTTATTTGGGTGGCGTTTTCAAGGTCATTTGAAGGTTAACATTGTTTTTTCAAACGGAAACATGTATTTTTTATTATGGGATTCTATTGTATGTAAAAAGAACAGCAATTTTCGTAGGATACTTTTTCGTCCGTGCGCTAGTTTCGGAGATATTCAAAGAGAACATTTAAAGTAGAATTGGTTGACCATGGTCAGACGCATCAGACAATTCATATGAAATAGCACGCGTATGCAGATACCTTTTTCCGTGTGATATTTTGTTTATTTTATTATTAATATTTATTATAGACGGACTGAAGCCCTTTTGAAAATACTTCATATAAAAATTACATTATACAGGGTGTTCATTTGGAAAATATTCCAACCGAATATCTCGAAATGTATGAGACATATTTAAAAAAAAAATGTAATACACGTTTCTAAGGATTTCTATTTCTTATTTGGTTGGCATTTTCAAAGTCATTTGAAGATCAACATTGTTTTTGCAAACGGAAACCCATATTTTTTATTATAGGATCTTATTCAACGTAACAAGACCAGTATTTTTCGTAGGATACTTTTTTAACCGAACACTAGTTTCGGAGATATTTAAAGAGAATAATTAAAGTAAAATTGGTTGACCATGGTCAGACGCGTCAGACAATTCGTATGAAATAGCACGCGTATGCAGATACCTTTTTCCGTGTGATATTTTGTTTATTTTATTATTAATATTTATTATAGACGGACTGAAGCCCTTTTGAAAATAATTCATATAAAAATTACATTATACAGGGTGTTCATTTAAGATATTAAAAAATGTGTAAAACACGTTTCCAAGGATTCTGTTTTTTTATTTCGATGGCGTTTTCAAAGTCATTTGAAGGTCAACGTGTTTTTTTCAAACGGAAACCTATATTTTTTATTATGGGATCTTATTGTACGTAGCAAGACGAGTATTTTTCGTAGGATACTTTTTTAACCGCGCACTAGTTTTCGGAGATATTTAAAGAAAAGTAGAGCGAGGAAAACTGGAAGCATCAACGATTTGCGTCGAAGAATTTTACACAATAATATGCCTTGTGTTTCTGTGTGTCCTAATGTCTTAAACAAACACAAACCACTATAAAAATGCGGGTGCCTGAAGCATTCGCGATCCACATATGACAGGGTGAGTCACCTAACGTTTGCACCTCAAATATCTTTGTTGTTTCTAAAGATACGTAAAATATGGTTAGGACAAAGTTGAATGGTATAATGGGGCTGACACGATGTCAAAAAAATTTTGTTTTTATGTCATTTTTTTAGAGATATCAAGGTCACCTTGACTTTTTTAGATGGAACCACCCTTTTTTAAGCACCTACAATGATAGTCCCTTTCATTAAGAATTCAGTGACTATAATTATTCCAAGGTCATTGTTAGGTGACTCACAAGTTAGGTGATTCACCCTGTATAACCAAACGACGAAACGACATGGAAGCTCGAGAATCGCAGTTCGTGCCGGGTAGGTACCTTATTGGTATCGAGTAATCGAGCGACAGAATGTCCACGGCCGATATCGAAAGCAAATGTTTTTCCACGAGTTTGGCATTTTAACGGAGTAACGGACCACTGACGGCTGGCTGGACAACGGATTAAGATCGTGAAGAATTAATTCAGTGAGCTTATGGTTCATTTTATTCTTATTAAAAGGAATATGCACAAAAAATAATAATAATATTGCAACCGATAAGGTATTATACGTTATTAGAGTAATCTTGTGTATTTATCTTTTTTTTATTCTAAACAGTTATGTAAAAGGGCTTCAGACCGTCTATAATAATAAATAATAATAATAATAATAATAAATTTACAGTTCCGCAAGCAAATTGTACTAGTGCGAATAAAAAGTTTTGGTACACACGAAAGTCTACACAATGGCGAGATCACGTTCTAGATCGGACGCTTTGGGGAAAACATTCGTCTTATACGTTTTTAAAGGGTTGCACCCCTTCGGAAGGGGGACAAAGTCGAAACTTTTAGCTGAAATAACAATTTACAGTCTGCAAGCAAATTTCACTAATTTAGATAAAAAGTTTCTTGCGCGCAACTTGCATCATAGATCTTCGGAACAATCGCGGCTGTGTACTTCTCCTTCACGACAATATTTTATACCTGTTAAAACTGTTTCAGCTGAAAATGATAGCGTTTCTTCAAACGATCGCTAGTAAAATAGCTTTAGTACGACCATTTTATTGAGAATACAGAATAAAAAAATTACGGTTATGTTCCCCATAAAATAGTCACTATAAAACTCTCACCGATAGATGTTTTATTAACCTCAACTCTACCGAGATAGGAGAAATATTATTATATTATTTTCAACCTATTAAACTTATTAAAAAAAGAAAAGAAAATTCAGGTAGAAAATTTTTATCAGGCTCGTAAAGATCCTTACAAATAATAAACACAACCATCTATATATCTAAAATCAATAAAAATCGTGTTTTACAAATTATAATTATAATACTATTATAATAAATTTTTATTTGGCTCGTAAAGATAATTGCAAATAATAAACACAACGACCTACATAGCTAAAATGAATAAAAATCGTGTTTTACAAATTATAATTATAATACTATTATGATAAATTTTTATTTGGCTCGTAAAGATCCATAGGAATAATAAACACAACGGCCTAAGTATCTAAAATCAATAAAAATCGTGTTTTACAAATTATAATTATAATACTATTATGATAAATTTTGATTTGACTCGTAAAGAACCTTACAAATAATAAACACAACGTCCTACATATCTAAAATCAATAAAAATCGTGTTTTACAAATTATAATTATAATACTTTTATAATAAATTTTTATTTGGCTCATAAAGATCCTTAAAAGTTATAAACACAACGTCCTACATATCTAAAATCAATAAAAATTGTTTCATAAATTATAATTATAATACCATTATAATGAATTTTTATTTGGCTTGTCAAGATCCTTACAAATAATAAACAACGTCCTACATATCTAAAATCAATAAAAATCGTGTTTTACAAATTATAATTATTCAGTATTATAATACTGAATACACTTCTTTATTAATTACTCCCGTGAGTACTCCGTTTGTGAAAAATTATAATATCAATCATTTCTCGTTACGAATAGAAATAAGTCAGCCTCACAGTTGACTTTGTTTGCACAGCAGTAAACAAAACGCAGAGATTTTCACCACGGACCCAGCTCGGAGCATATTGTTATCATATTTTATCGGGATTCCTCAGTCAACCGATGCACATTAGCATCAATTTAAAGCGGAAAATGCAGCTGGTCAGCCACATAAATTATACGGCTGTTACTTTTCCCAAGCTTCGAAGAGTCGAAGCTGCGAAGGGTTCGAAGCCTTCCAAGTTCTCAAAATTTTAAAGTCCTTGAAGTCCTCCAAGTTCACAAAATTTCAAAGTCTTCCAAGTCCTCAGAGTTCCCAAAATGTCAACGTCTTCCAAGTGCTCAAAATTTTAAAGTCTTTGAAGTTTCGAGGTCTTTGACGTCTTTTAAGTGCTCAAAATGGCTGTCTTCCAAGTGCTCAAAATTTCAGTCTTCCAAGTCCTCAGAGTTCTTAAAATTGTAAAGTCTTCCAAGTGCTCAAAATTTCAAAGTCTTCGAAGTTTCAAGGTTTCAAAGTCTTCGAAGTTTCTGAAATCGAAGCTCCTAAGCTTCGAAATCTTCGACCTTCGAAAGAAAGTTACACCCCTAATAAATTCCTCAAAGCGATTCCGGTTCGGACAATCGTCTCGAACGAAATAATTTTGTCGGGGCGCGTGAGATGTTCCCGATATCGAGCGAAGAAAGAACGGGCCGCCACGTGGGTAAATGGCAGCATCATTTTCCCTGTGCGGGGGCCGTTGTACCCGTGGAAACGGCCTTGCGCCGCGATTTTAATCTTACTCTCGGTCTTGGCTTGCGAACCAACGACGGTGCAAGGCGTGTTGCAATTCAAACAAATTCGATGCGCTCGGGCAACCGTGCGATCGAACTCCAACCGATATCTCGGAATTACTTGGTCCCGGGGAAAAATTGTTTCCAGCATCGGGAATCTCGTTAGGAAAGTTGAGGAAACGCGAGGAGGAAAGTTTTCGACGGTTTCGAATGGTTCGTTCGGCACGCTCGCCACTGCTGGTTATTCTTAAACATTAATCTGGGAAACAGAGGCACGTTAGTATGGATCAATCGTTAATTATTATTATTATCTATTATAGATACCATTTATAATCGAATTTATTTTTTCATTGAATCTTAACAAAATTTAAAACACAGGACTATAATTATAGGGTTATAATTATTATTAATATATCATTGTTATAATTATATTTTATTATAATTATATTATACTATATATTATTCTTACTATTATTATTATTACTACAATTAGATTAGATAACTATAAATTAGAATACCATATGGATTGTACCATTATTTTTTTGTGTATGTCCCTTCTTTGTTTTTATTATTACTGTTTATTATTAGTACTATATTATTATCGTAATTATTATTGTTATTACTATAATTATAGAAAACCATATCGATTGAACCATTATTTCTTTGTGTATGTCCCTGTTTTGTTATTATTATTATTATTTATTATTTATCATGGATGAACTGAAGCCCTTTTACTTAAATGTTTACAAAATAAAAAAAGAGAAAGATACAAAACTGTTTGTCTGATAAGAAAAAAAGGGCATGCATAAAAAAAATAATAATGGTACAATCGATGTGGTATTATCCATTAATCCTGCGTAGTTACATTTTAAAATTTTGTAAAGGTTCAATGAAAAAATCAATACGATTATAAATAGTGCTTGATTTGGTAATAATGCGATTCATTGGATTAATTTATTAATTATAATAATAAATAATAAAACTTATAATATAATATAATATATGTATAATATAAACTTATAAAAAAATATGATATCAAAAATAATAATAAAAATTAATGAATTAAAAAACATAACTTGTTCATTTATTGTTTTAACTGAAATAATATAATATATATTATAAACTTATAAAGAAATATAAATATCAAAAATAATAAAACAAAATTAATGAATTAAAAAACAAAACTTTTTCATTTATTGTTTTAACTGAAATAATATAATATTTAATATAAACTTCTAAAAAAATATAATATCAAAAATAATAAAACAAAATTATTTAATTAAAAAACATAACTTGTTAATTTATTGTTTTAACTGAAACTTTCTAATTTACCGTGCCTGTAAAGGGTTGCAACCCCTTAAAAACATAGAAGACGAGTATTTTCACAATGTAGACCAGTTTTGTAGGGGAAGAACGAGACGAACAACAAATAAATCGGTGTTAACGACAGCGGGACAGGAAAGCTGCGTGTGCAGCCAGAGTTGACCTCAACCCCCCGGGGGGTGGGGGGACGGCCGAAACTACCCCTACCGAGCGGCAATTTAACTCTGTACACACGCTGGTAACCGCGAGCCCTCATCAATCTCCCTCAAAACGGCGCGGCCTGACATCCTGCTTTCCGACCTTATCGACAATTCGAGCTCCGCTGCATCGTTCGACAATTTTGAATCGGTTTTTGCCGAAACACCGTTGCCCGCGAGCTACAGTGACTAATGGCCCGCGAATCCGCTCGACCGACCGGAGCGCCGCCGTCTTCCCCTAGCATCCCTCGTTCGGAAAATCCGCGGAAAAATAGCCCCCGTTCGATGGAGAAACTCGACTCGATCGACGCCGGAATGAAACGGAAATTGTACGAGGTGATCATCCCTCCTTTTTTGCAAGATCGAAATACCGAGTTTCGTTTTTAAAGAATTAGGAATAGGGATGATGGGATCAAGTTCAATTACAGTGACTCCCAGCAATATTCGGGCAACCTTAAAAAGACGATCACTTTTTTAATATTGCACTTTACGATTTAAATTTTCTTGAAAATTGCACTTGTTCGGAATTGTAGTAAAAAGTACTGGAAGTTGCATTTTATAACTTTTTTGTGTGGGCCTATGTAAAATATTTAAAAAGTACATTTTTTGTAGATTTGTGTAATTCTTAGCAATTCTTCCTAATTGCTAAAAATGTTATTCTGTTTTAATTTTAATTCTGTATAACACACGTGTATTTACAATTTTACATGTAGTGGACAAAAGTTTAAGTATGATTTAAAAAAGTCGATAACAATTTTAATATAGATATATAAATTTTAATATTATTTTAAGATTACTATTTGAACTTTCTGGGAAGCTAGAGCAATTGGTTTGCCACAGTATGTGAAAAGGAATTTTGTCGAAAATTGCACTTGATCGGAATTGTAGAGAAAAATACTGAAAGTTACATTTTACAACCTTTTCATGTGGGCTGTATTGAACATTTAAAAACTACATTTTGTTTAACACAGTACAGTTAATAAATCACCTTCAATAACATCACTTAATAGTTTCATTAAGATTGCAATGTAAAAGAAAATTTCTATGCTCTCTTATGGTACAACAGAATTATTCTAAATCCCATTAGAAGGATATTTACATATTTCAACTTTCAAAATATTCCTACAATTTGAAATTTCATCCACTCAATTTTTCTATAAATGCAGAACACAGTGAGGAAAAATGATCAATCTAGCAAATCATTTTTCTCAGGTATTCCAATCGCGATTTTCAGGGTACAGTTAATAAATCATCCTCAATAGCATCATTTAATAGTTTCATTAAGATTGCAATGTAAAAGAAAATTTCTATGCTCTCTTTTGGTTCAGCAGAATTATTGATCATCCTATTAGGAGAATATTTACATCTTCAACATTCAAAATATTCCTATAATTATGAATTTCATCTACTCTCTTATAACTTTCTTTTTGTGGGCCTATATTGAACATTTAAAAACTACGTTTTAATAATAATAATTAATAAACAATATGTGTAATTGTATACCAAATATTTTATATTTTCATGGACGGTGGAGAATTTATTTCATTTCTTTATGCAATAATAAATATCTAGATGTTTTTATAATTGTTTAATTGTTTCAAACGTGAAAGTTATTTAGTAGTGGTTAGGGGCCCCGAAATTCTACTTTGCCCAAGGCCCCAATTAGTTATAATGTTATGTCAGTATCATAAGAAAAATTTATTGACCTCTGTGAGGGACTGTTGTAAAATTTGGCACACGTTCCGTTAAATTGATGTCCCAGAGAAGATAGATGTGATCCGCCGCGGGTAACGCAATTATCGTAATCTATTTATCGAGTTATTACCTTTACAATTGAACGAATTTATCGAGTGGACATCAATGATCGAGCGACGTAATTTTATCGTGTATTGTTACCGGACGATTCATCAAAACGGCCCTAAAATAGCTCGAAGTATGAATAGTCCTGCATGGCTCTCGTTTTACCCCTTCCATGTACCCTCGGCTTGTAATTTCACCACAACGAACAGTCCTCGTAATCAGTGGAATCGATCGAGGGACACGCGACAGGTAGAAACGACATTTTTCTTTGGTTAACTTTCGCTCTGTGTACCGCGATTCTAACCGTGCGCAGGGGTGTAATTGCACCCCATACATTTTTCGTCTAAAATATTCAGAAAAAAAATTTGTCTATATACAGTGAACCACGAAAGTGTTTGAGCTCATTCTAAAACAGTATAACTTTTTTATGATTTAACGAGACCAAACAGTCTGAGTTTTTTTTGAAAAATTTGTCTTTATACAGTCAACCACGAAAGTGTTTGAGCTCATTTTAAAACAATATAATTTTTTTTACGAATTTACGAGACCAAACGATCTGATTTTTTTTTTGAAAAATTAGAAAGAATTGCAATTGCTAAGAATTTCACAGATCTACAAAATGTGTTTTTAAATTTTCAATACATGCCCACATAACAAAATTGAAAATGCAAATTTTTAGTATTTTTTCTACAATTCCGACCAAGTGCAATTTTTGACAAAATTAGTTTTCACATTCTGTAACAAACCAATTGCTCTAGCTTCCCAGAAAAGTTCAAATCGTAATATCAAAATAATATTAAAATTTAAATAACAATATTGAAATAGTTATCGTCTCGTTTAGAGTGTACTTAAACTTCTATACACTACATGTAAAATTGTAAATACACTTTTGTTATACAAAATTAAAATTAAAACAGTATAACATTTTTAGCAATTAGAAAGAATTGCTAAGAATTACACAAATCTACAAAATGTCTTTTTAAATGTTCAACATAGGCCCACATAAAAATGTTGTAAGTAAGTAGAAGAAATTCAAAATTGCCGGAAAATTTAGAAAGTTGAAAATGTAAATATCCTTCTAATAAGATGTTCAATAATTCTGCTGTACCAAAAGAGAGCATACAAATTTTCTTTCACATTGCAATCTTAATGAAACTATTAGATGATGCTATTGAGGATGATTTATTAACTGTACTGTGTTAAACTAAATGTAGTTTTTAAATTTTCAATATAGGCCCACATAAAAAAGTCGTAAAATTCAATTTTTAGTATTTTTTCTACAATTGCAATCAAGTGCAATTTTTGACAAAATTTTTCATCGTGTTCTATAGCAAACTAATTGCTCTAGCTTCCCAGAAAAGTTCAAATCGTAATATCAAAATAATATTAAAATTTAAATAACAATGTTAAAATGTTTATCGTCTCTTTTAAAGTGTACTTAAACTTTTATCCACTACATGTAAAATTGTAAATAAACGTGTATTATACAAAATTAAAATTAAAACAGTATAACATTTTTAGCAATTAAAAATAATTGCTAAGAATTACACAGATCTACAAAATATACTTTTTAAATGTTCAAAATAGACCCACATAAAAAAGTTGTAAAATGCAACTTTCAGTATTTTTTCTACAATTCCGATCAAGTGCAATTTTTGAAAAAATTCCTTTTCACATTATGTAACAAACCAATAGCTCTAGCTTCCTAGAAAAGTTCAAATCGTAATATTAAAATTTAAATTACAATATAATAAAATAGTTATCGTCCTTTTTAGATCATACTTAAACTTTAAATATTTAATGTTTAAATTAAATATTTGCAAATTTAAATATTTGTCCGTATGTCGGCGTTACCTTTTGTTACGCGGGGAGCCGCGCCGTTCGGACGACACTCCGGATAAAAGTTAATTAGCGAATTCGCGTGCGATGGCTTAATTAAAGAGAACACGCTTTCGAGTTAGTCGACGCGCGATCAAAAATTCTTCTCCCCAGTAAAACGTTGAAACAGAAATTCCCGCAGTGCGATACAAAAGACGACAAAACGTTCATTACTACGTCCTCGAAACCTGCACTTTCTTTCTTAGTACTCTTTATTTCTCTCTCTCTCTCTCTCTCTCTCTCTCTCTCTCTCTCTCTCTCTCTCTCTCTCTCTTAGTTCGTCTCTTTCTCTGTCTGTCTTTCGAACTGGCCGCCTGTTCGATCCGGCTACGCGAGAACAGAGAGAGGGACGTTTGAAGTTTGTCCAAAGAACGACTTTGCCAGGGAACACGGTCCAACGAATAGCCGTCGAACGCCTCGCGTCAGCTGCATAGTCCGAAACTGCATCCACCGTGCATAAATGCGACCCGAGCCGCCTGTCCTCTTGCCAGAGATGTAACTATTCGAACAACTTTATTTACGGCTACCCCTCCCGAAAGATGCATCCCCCCGATCCGTTAAACTTAACTTGTTTACTGGAGCAAACTCGTCCTTTGTATTCCCCAGCAATCTTATTGTTTGGCTGATAGAGCGGTGTATCATTGAATATACCGTTCATCAGAGAGCGGCATTGATCCATTGAAATTTTAATCAAGATTGATTCATTAATGTGCACGGTTAAAAAAGTAATCATTTGAAAATCAGCGATTGATTTAATTTATTGATGAAGTTGATCGCCAATCGTTGATTAGAAGAAGAAATTATCGAAAAATCTGTGATTGATTCGAATGATTGATAAGGTAATCGCCAATCGTTGATTAAAACAAGAAATTATCGAAAAATCTGTGATTGATTCGATTGATAAGGTAATCGCCAATCGTTGATTAAAACAAGGAATCATCGAAAAATCAATTGGCGATTCATTCAATTGATTGATGAAGTTAATCGTAAATCGTTAATTAGAAGAAGAAATTATCGAAATTCGGCGATTGATTCAATTGATTCGATTAATTGATTAATGTAACCGCCAATCATCGATTAGAAGAAGAAATCATCAAAAAATTAATTGGCGATTCATTCAATTGATTGAGGAAGTTAATCGTCAATCGCTGATTAAAACAAATAATCATCGAAAAATTGGCGATTGATTCAATATAGATTGATGAAGTTAATCATCAATCGTTGATTAGAAGAAGAAATCGTCGAAAAATCGTTGATTGATTCAATTAGTTGATGATGGTAACCGCCAATCATTGATTAGAAGAAGAAATCATCAAAAAATCAATTGGCGATTCATTCAATTGACTGACGAAGTTAATCGACAATCGTTGATTAGAAGAAGAAATCATCGAAAAATCGGCGATTGACTTAATTGATTGATGAAGTTAATCGCCAATCATCGATTAATAGAAGAAATAGTAGCACTTGCAGCGATCGTGTCAACAATATTTCTTGTAGCCCTTGGTCGAACACTCTGGAACAAGCATCCACTCATATTAGCCCCCTCGAATCAGAGTAATTAAATAGATTCGCTGACGTTGGATCAAAATGGACCTCGCCATCGGCGAGCAATGGTTAACCCCCTTCATCCCTACGCATCAAAGTGAGAATCGTTCGGATCTACCCTTCGCCGCGAGTCACAGCGAGCGTTCTGTTCTAGACACGATTCGCAGGTATCAGGGACGAGGGAAGGCGATCGGCAGGGGTGAGTTGATCGCTTATATTGATTAGGGGGATTATCGGGCTAGGAACTTTTCCTCGCGAATTGAAAAGTTCGCCCTCGGCGCGAAGATATACACCGATGACGCGTCGATACGAACGCCCACAGGGATTTCGGAAGGTCCCGTTCACTCTTTCACCATCTTAAACCCACCCCCCACGCTGTGTATTCTTCTTTTTCAACAGCCCAGGTTTACTTTGCTACAACGACCGTTTGCACTCTGTTGATACACTCTTCAACCCGGCGCCCGATGCTTCACTGTTTGCCACTGTGTTTCGGACCCAGGCTCTTCGCCAATTTCCGGATTCCTCTTATAAAAGGGAGTTGAACCAGTGGCGCTGTGAAAATCTCTTCACTCGGTTCAAAATACAGTGGAATAACCGGGGTGGATAAGCATTTTTCTGTCGCGATTGCACCTTGTGCTGCCCTCGTAGATCAACCCCTTTACATCTTGTCTTTTCACTAAATCTGTTTATTTTTATTTATGTTTATATATTTTACTTATATTTTATAGTATAATATATATTTTACCATGCTTTCAACTATTTTTCTGTTGTATGTTGATTTAACCTTTTTTCAATAGCCAAAGATTTTTATGATATATTGCACTTTCGAGGCTTTTAATATGTACGAATGACACACGTGTATTTACAATTTTACATGTAGTGGACAAAAGTTTAAGTATGATTTAAAAAAGACGATAACAATTTTAATATTGATATTTAAATTTTAATATTATTTTAAGATTACGATTTGAACTTTCTAGGAAGCTAGAGCAATTAGTTTACCACAGGATGTGAAAAGGAATTTTTTCAAAAATTGCACTTGATCGGAATTGTAGAAAAAATACTAAAAGTTGCATTTTACAACTTTTTTATGCGGGCCTATATTTAAAATTTAAAAAGTACGTTCTGTTTAACAAAGTACAGTTTGTTTGTTTGTGAGAATTCGGGGCCCTATGGTATCCCGGGCCACAGTGAAGGCCCCAAGCAGTAAAAATTTTGAGGCCTTCGAAATCAAATTCGAATTTGAAGTCGTAAGAAAACTGTTCTAAACTTAATTTTTCGTAAACACATTGAATTTTTTGAAAAGAAAAAGTACTGCTGTGAATTCGGAGCTCTATGGTAACCCTGGGCCTACTGGAGGCCCCAAGCAGTAAAAATGTTGGGGCCCCCAAAATTAAGTTAGAAATAAAAGTTACAAGGAAACTTAGTAACAAAAATGAAAAATAATGAAAATATTTGATACCGGTACACATTAAATAAATTTCTTTGAAGTTTGGGGTCCTATCAGTAGCGCGTTATAACCCAGTTGGGCTCTTGGGCAAAGTAGAATTTCGGGGCCCCCGGGGAAAAACGTAGAATATGGATGTTGGTTTGTGTTCTATACTCCCTTTTGCTTAAGTCCCGGATATTTGGCCAAGTTGCCCATATAATAACGAGTCACTGACAGTAGCGCGTTATAACTAGTGTGGGGCCTTGAGCATGGTAGAATTTCGGGGCCTCCGGTGAAAAAGGTAGAATTTACATCTTGCTTCGTATTTGGGGCCTTGAACAAAGTAGAATTTCGGGGCCCCCGGTGAAAAACGTACAATTTGAATTTTGGTTCGTGTTTAGGACCTTGGACAAAGTAGAATTTCGAGGCCTCCGGTGAAAAAGGTAGAATTTACATCTTGGTTTTGTGTTTGGGTCCTTGGACAAAATAGAATTTCGGGGCCCCCGGGGAAAAACGTAGAATTTGGAAGTTGGTTTGTGTTTTAGACCTTGGACAAAGTAGAATTTCGGAGCCTCCGGTGAAAAAGGTAGAATTTAAATCTTGGTTTGTGTTTGGATCCTTGGACAAAGTGGAATTTCGGTGCCCCTGGGGAAAAACGTAGAATTTGGAAGTTGGTTTGTGTTTTAGACCTTGGACAGAGTAGAATTTCGGGGTCTCCGATGAAAATGGTAGAATTTACATCTTGGTTTTGTGTAGGGTTTGTTGGTTTTTAAAAACCGGTTTTTAAAAGAAAATTTTGCAATCCGAAAACCGGGTTTTTTCAGTAAAAAAACCGGTTTTAAATTTATAATATACATAACACTTATATTAATCCGCTATAATGATTTTAATGTAAGCAAAATTTACACAGCAAGTTGTATATACCGGAGAAAGGTCTGGGAACATTATTGCCTTGAACATTTTTGTAGAGGAAAATGTCGCTTCAAATAACCTCAAGAACCTCCCATTTCCGAGACGATCACGAAATTTGGGACACCCTATATACATATATATGTGGAAATGAAAACAGCGCATAGTGACCTATCGACGCTTGATCGCAGTGTGTAATGGTGTGTGTGTGTGTATGTGTGCGCGTGTGTGCTCGCGACGAGCGCGGAAAGCGACGAACGAAAAGAAACGACGAGCGCGAAAGTAGATGAACGCGAAAAAGTTGACAAACGCCAAAGGTCTGATCCAACAAGAGCCGTAGACATTTATGTGCATTGTGTACTGTTCGATCGGTGCGTGTGGGTGCCCAGTGGGCCAGTCTTTATCAGACACTGCAGGAGTGTGTAATTGACTTGTCTTGTCGGTGTTTATTATTTCGTGGTATGTACAGACTACAGTGTTCATGTATCTGATATTATTGTAATTTCTATACTGTTAGAAATTTCGGTTTTTAAGCATTTACATTTATTTATTTTTTTTAGTTCAAAATTTCAGATGTTTGGAATTATTTTAAAAAGGTTAAAAAAGATAAGGCGCGTTGTAATTTCTGTAATAAAATGTTAGCTTGCAAAGGATCATCCACAGGCAGCCTCCACAATCATTTAAAAACAGTCCACGAAAAAATAAGGGACAAAAAATCATCTGATGCTGGCCCGAGTTCACAAAAACAACACAGCATCTTTAACTTCTTGCCAAGGAGTAGTTTAGAAGAAATTGTATCAAGACTTGCTGCCTTGGATGGATTATCCATTAATTGCATTACAACAAGCTCGTTCATACGAGAGTCATTACAACAACGAGCCTATTCCTTACCTCAAAACAACTCTCGAGTAATGAATCTCATTTATTTATTTTATGAAACTATCAAAAATGAAACTATAAATAAATTAGATTGTATGAAGAAGAATGGGAAAAATTTTTTCTATAACTCTAGATGAATGGACTAGCAAGAGAAATCGCAGATATTTGAATATCAACGTACACCATCATGAAAAAGATTTTAATTTAGGATTAGATCCGATAGCAAGTTCTTGTGATGCGAAGACAACGTTAAAACTGGTTTCCGAGAAACTAAAAATTTTTCATTTGGATCTAGCAACTGATATAGTTGCATCAACAACTGATGGTGCTGCTGTTATGAAAAAGTTTGGCCAAATATCATCAATAATTAATCAACTATGCTATTCACATGCCATACACTTAGCAGTTACTGACATATTATATAAAAATAAAAATCCTGTTGAAACAGATGTGAATGCTACAAGTGAGTATTCTGAAAATAACGAGTCTGAGGATGACTTTGAGGAGTTACACCCTGTTGACATGCATGATTATAGATTACCTATTTCTGTATTATTAGATAATTACAAAAAACTTATTTCTCAAATAAGAAAAATTTGCAAATATTTTAGAAAATCCCCTGTCAGAAATAGCATTGTTAGAAAGATTTCAACACTTAAAAGAATATGTTGTTTTAACTCTGAATGATCTTAATGCTTCTCACACGTGGAATGAAGATGAAGAAGAATATAGCAAGATTGTAGAGCTTTTTAAAGTTTTAGGACCAATAAGATTAGCAGCCGAAGCCTTAGGCAGACAAGACGCAAACTTCTTCTCTATTTACAAAATTCTCAGACTGTTTGGACAAAATCTTCTACTAAATTTCTTCCATTAGCTACAAAAACTGACATCATTAAGTTATCCGGGCAGATATTACCAAGATTATACAAAGAATATAAAAATTATTCTACAAAAGATGACTGCGATGATGAAAAAAGTGATGAAGAAGAAAATCAAGACGAAGACATACCTGTGATGAAAAATGCTATGAAAATAGCAATAAATAAATATCTACAAGAACCTTTTTTTTTATAGTGTGGAAATGTGTTACGCATGACCCTTGGGGGGCCAGGGTTATGTGGGACTGTCCAGAGGACTCTCCGGCCAGCCTCTACCCACTAAAACCACACTCCCACCTAAGCTATTGTAAGGGGGGGCCAGGGTCTCCGAGAACTCAACTGGCCACCCCCTTAGCTAACAAACCGCCCTGGAGGGGAGTGAAGCTCCCCCCCGTGCCCTACCTTATACCAGACCCCGGGCGGAGGGACCGAACCGCAGTTCGGTCCACCCACAGCTCCCGGAGCCTTCGTGCGTTGTTCGGAGCAGCAGCAATGTGTGACCCTCTAAGGGGCCACCCACCGCCGCCGCCCGGCCAGGGCAAGAAGGCGCCGACACCGGCAAGGAAGGGTCGTCGGAAGCGCACTCGCACGCCCCGACCCTCCCCACCCCACCCCCCACGCGCCACCTCCCCGGAGCCCGTCTCCGGTAAGTGGCCGACACCCCCTACAAGGGACCGGGTAAAGGTCCCTCCGGGGTGTCGGTCCATCTCGGGGGGGAGAGACTACCTCCCCCCCCAGGGGCCAGGGTCAGCTCACTCCCACGGCCATCTAAAAGAACCTGAAGAAGTGACTTCCTCCTATACTCAAACATTAAAGGAGTTCTTGGTCTTAGAAGCTACAAATACAAGAACAAAAAATTTAGATTTATTATTTAATGCTTTAAAGACAATTAAGCCCAGTTCAGGAGCAAGTGAGCGAGTTTTTTCTATTTCTGGAAATTTTGTGTCCAAAATAAGGACACGACTATAAATATAAAACATTGTTAATTTCTGTGATTCTTTAATGGTATTATTTTGTTAATCCTTTAATAAATAAAACGAAATTAAAAACTTCTATTCTAAGTTGTAAATATGTCTTGTTTTTTATATGTAAACATTCGGAACCAGTTTAAACCGGTTTCATGGAAAAGTTAAAAACCGAGAACCGGTTTTTTAAAAAGTCGGTTTTTGTATAAACCCTAGTTTTGTGTTTGGGTCCTTGGATAAAGTAGAATTTCGGTAACCCCGGACAAAAACATAGTATTTGAATCCTGGTTTATGTTCAGGGCCCCCTTTTTCTTAGCGCCACGTGTATCTGCCTAAGGCGCCACTGGTAACAGCGCTGTAAAACTAGTTGGTGCCTTGAGCAAAGTAGAATTTCGGAGCCCCTGGTGAAAAAGGTAGAATTTACATCTTGGTTTTTGTTTGGGGCCTTGAACAAACTAGAATTTCGGGTCCCCGGGAAAAAACGTAGAATCTGAATCTTGGTTTGTGTTTTAGACCTTGGACAAAGTAGAATTTTGGGGCCTCTGCTGACAAAGGTAGAATTTACATCTTTGTTTGTGTTTGGGGCCTTAAACAAAAGAGAATTTCGGGCCCCCGGGGATAAACGTAGAATTTGAAAGTTGGTTTTTCTTCAATACTCCCTTTTGCTTGAGTCCCCGGACATTTGCCCAAGTTGTCAACAGAGTAACGCTCCACTAGGCCCTACGGTGTTCCGGGGCCCACGCGACCTCTTCTCCCGCTATCCATAAAATCCGCCACAGCCGGACAGTAATTTATCTTTCACCGTAACCATAGCCGAAGACCTCTTTGGGAGAGCCCATTTCACGAGATTCGTTAACGTTTCCGTAAATCGGTTGAATCTGTAATTTCGCCGGGGACCCGAACGCGACGTGCAGTCGAGTTTATTAGCGAATAATTCTTCCATCGTGCTCGCGTGCGCGCGGAATATTTACGCGCGAAAGAGAGCAGCGGTATGCAGTTGGCGAACGACCGAAACAGTAATAACTGGAAGCCGGATCAATTGCTCGGTGGATATTAAATTAATGCGGGTGACACGGGGGTCGGCGTGTTTTGCTGTGATTTCGGCCGAATTCGATTATCGACGAGCAATACCAGAACCCGGAAGGCTGGACGCGGACCGAACCGAACGGAACGAAACGCGGAGGGTGGAATATCGATCGACCTGGGAGGGCAGACAAAAAAAAAGAATATTTCGTATTCAAGCTGGGCTGTTTCACGCGGCTCACGAACTACAACGTTATTACCGGGGGCGACCGTTTTTGAAGTTTACCGAAGACTGCGGCGAAACAACCCCCCATTCCCACCCCCGCAACTCGACTCTGGTGCATTCGCGAAACTACGTGCCCGTTACGCATAAATCGCGTCAGTCTCTCTCTTGGACTTTTCAATAAATTCAGCAGGCTGGTATTCGTTTTCGGACAATGCTTCATGAATATTCGATCAGCATCGGTGCCAGTAAATTACGGGCAAACGAGCGCAACGTTGATCGAAACAAATTCATTATCGTGCACGGGGACGGGTGCCGCCGATAAATTTTCCGAAAGCCCGCCGGAAGAGTGGCCAATCAATGGACGGGCCATCCCGTTACATGATCGCCGCGCCGTTCTCTCGGACCGATCACCTCAGGAAACGAACCACTGTTCCGTGTTCGGTCCCACAAACCCGTCTACGAGGTACGTTCGAAAAGTAATGGGACTGATCGTTTTGTTACATTGTATCGTATTGCTTTTATTACTGGAGGTTATTATCACCTTCAACATAATTCCCTTGGACAGGTACACAGTTACGGAGGTGTCGTTGCCACGATTCGTAGCACTTCTTGAAGGCTTTTGCTGGTATACCATTCAACTGGCTGGTTTACGCTGTTTTGGCTAGGTTTGGATAGGATTGGATAGGTGGGTTAGGAAGGATTCTGTTGGATATAACATTCAACTGGCCGGTTTATGCTCTTCTGGATAGGTTTGGAGAGGATTGGATAGGCTTGGATAGGATTGGATAGGTGGGTTAGGAAGGTTTCTGTTGGACATACCATTCAGCTGGCCGGTTTACAATCTTCTGGATAGGTTAGGATAGTATTGGATAGGTGGGTTAGGAAGGCTACTGCTGGTATACCATTCAACTTGTCGGTTTACGCTCTTCTGGATAGGTTAGGATAGGATTGGATAGGTGGGTTAGGAAGGCTTCTGTTGGATATACCATTCAACTGGCCGGTTTACGCTCTTCTGAATCAGTTTGGATAGGATTGGATTGGATTGGATAGGATTGGATAGGATTGGATAGGATTGGATAGGATTGGATAGGATTGGATAGGATTGGATAGGATTGGATAGGATTGGATAGGATTGGATAGGATTGGATAGGATTGGATAGGATTGGATAGGATTGGATAGGATTGGATAGGATTGGATAGGATTGGATAGGATTGGATAGGATTGGATAGGATTGGATAGGATTGGATAGAATTGGATAGGAAGGCTTCTGTTGGATATACCATTCAGCTTGTCAGTTTACGCTGTTCTGGATAAGTTAGGATAGGTTAGGATACAATTGGATTGGAGCAGTTAGTTCCAAGTTCCAAGATGACGCCGTTCCAAGTGGTCTTTAATCCGAGGCGGTTGAACACAAATATAGACAACAAAGTTACTATTCAATCTAACTTACTGCCTTCTGATGTAACATGCAACAGCGATGTCATTTGATGTACAGTGTTTCCATGTTTGATGTACAAGTTTTCCAATGTTTGTCCCTAACCTAACTTAACCTTTATCTTATAACATCTCGAACCGGTGGTCGTTATCGTTGTTTTTCGCCAGCGTAAACCGAGAACAGTGTTCAGCGGAGCTATCAAAGGGGGTTGCAACGTAAAAGTGGGCCTGTTTCGAACAGTTACGAAGGCTTTTCCGCGGAGAAACACGCCGAGTGACCACGCGAATGTGAGCAATGCTAGTCCGGCTGCCGGAGATGCATCATCCTGCAGATGCACCCACACCTGTGCGCGACCCTCTATAAAATGCCAACAAGTACTGGTGCAAAAGGGTAATAGAGGGGAATGGAGAGGGGGAAGAGCAGCGTGGACGGTGAAGGCATGGTAGAGAAACAGCGGGGAAAAGGGAACAGAGAGAGAATGTAGCTGAAATTGTGAATGGGTCAGCGAGTGTTCGTTCGCGCGTATTTCGGAATCATTGTTACGTGAAATGAACAGCTGCGCCAGCTACCTGCTCGCCGTCCATAGAAACGGCGATTCGATTCGTGAGTATCCCGCCAACGGCAGCCGACTTTTTCATCTTTCACCTAGCAGACCGAAGGCCAGCTTTCGACTCTCTTGCTTGCTTTCTTTCTTTCTCTACGGTTTCCGCCTTCGCGCTCGCGGAACACGTGCCGATCAAAGAAACTGATTTTCGGACGCTGAGGTTTTTCAGGACGGTTCCTCGAGAAACATACAAGATTATGCAGGTACATATAAGAATATACAAGAACGTACGAGAATATACAGGTACATACAAGAATATACAGGTACATACATGAATATACAAGAATATACAAGAATATACAAGAATATACAAGAATATTCAAGAATATACAAGAATATACAAAAACATACAAAAATGTGCATGATCATACAAGAATATACAAGACTGTACAAGAAAATATACAACAACATACAAGAATATACAAGAATATAAAAGCACGTACAAGAATATAGAAGAACATACAAGAATATACAAGAATATACAGCTACATACAAGAATATGAAAGAACATACAAGAATTCACAAGAACATACAAAAATATACAAGATCTATCAAGAATATACAAGACTATACATACAAGAAAATATACAGGAACATACAAGAATATAAAAGGCTATACAAGAAAATATACGGGAACATACAAGAGTTCATAAGAACATATAAGAATTCACAAGAACATACAAGAACTCACAAGAACATACAAGAAATCACAAGACATACAAGAACATTCAAGATCATACAACAATATACATGAGTATACAAGCAAACATACCAGGACATACAAAAATATACAAGATCATACAAAAATATTCAAGACTATACAAGAAAATATACAAGAACATACTAGAATATACAAGAATATACAAGAACATACAAGAACGTACAATAAAATATACAACAACATACAAGAATAGACATGAATATATAAGAACGTACAAGAATATACAAGAACATACAAGGTTTTCGGGCGATGAGGTTTTTGTGTTCGGTTTCTCACCGACGACGATACTTCGCTCCTGCAATACTTCGGTGAAACCCTTCTCACGTTCGACGATATTTTTCCAGCTCGGGTTCTACGGATTGCTTCACGTTTGTTTCGGACAACGGTTCTAGTCGATGCCCTCCGGCTTCAAACCCTGTCAAGTCAGTCGGTTGTTACATCTGCAGGCATTTTTGCGATTTGTATATTCAACGGGTCCGGTCGACCGTGACGGAATTTTTCAATGCTTCCAGGTCCTTTGTTCGGTACATCTATGTATGTCGGCTTTTTGGAAACTAGTGTTTAAATAATATTAAATGGCATTTTTGTTTTAAAATTGTTACGGAAACAAAGAAATGACTTTTGAGTCGAATAATCTTTTGTTCCATTTCATTAAAAATATTATTTTTACTTAAATTTAAAAAAAATGTTATTATTAGACTGTGGATTTTATAGATTTATTACAAAAATGGGTAGTTCTGTTTTGAAAAATGTTTCGAATGAATGAAGATTTGATGCAGTACCTACATGAAAGAATAAAATATTATTATTATTTAAATTAAAAAATAAACTGTTATTATTAGACTGTGGATTTTACACATTTATCAAAAAAAAGGGAAGTTGTATTTTTAAAAATATTACGAATGAATGAAGATTTAATGCAGTACCTTCAAAAACGAATCAAAACATTATTATTATTAAAATTTAAAAAAAAAATGTTATTATTAGACTGTGGACTTTATAGATTTATTCAAAAATGGGTAGTTGTGTTTTAGAAAATCTTTCGAATGAATAAAGATTTAATGCAGTGCCTTCAAGAAAGAATGAAAATATTATTATTATTTAAAGTAAAAAATAAAATGTTATTATTAGTCTGTAGATTTTATACATGTATTAGAAGAATGGGTAGTTGAGTTTTAAGAAAATGTTTCCAATGAATGAAAATTTAATGCAGTACCTTCAAGAAAGAACCAAAATATTATTATTATTTAAATTGAAAAATAAAATGTTATTATTAGACTGTCGATTTTATAGATTTATTCTAAAAATGGGTAGTTGTGTGTTAAAAAATGTTTCGAATAAATGAAAATTTAATGCATTATCCTTTAAAAAAGAATCAATATATTATTATTATTAAAATTTTTTTAAAAAATGTTACTATTAGACTGTGGACTTTATAGATTTATTCTAAAAATGGGTAGTTGTAGTTTGAAACAGTGTTCACATTTCAATCATTTTCGAACATCAATGTATTAATTGCAGCTTATCAACATTATTAACGAATAATAAAAATTACGTACTTAGGTCATCATCAAGAGATTGATTAATCTCCTTGAACCTCCGAGTTCAAGTGAAAACTAAGCAGCCCGGCGCCAAGCGTTCCACGACCCGGGCCGCTTAAACGTTTGTTAATTCAAGGACGAAAGAAACAATTAATCGCGGAGGCAAATTAGTCGCGGAGAGTCACGGACAAACCTGAAAGTCAAAGAGAGAGAGAGAGAGAGGAACGCAGGAGGCTATCCGCAGCTACCGGTTCTCTTTGCGAGTTGCGTAATCGTATTTCCAAGTCTGAATGGGAGCTTGTTATTTTTGACCCCCGGGGAAATAGGTCGGAGGCAGAAATTATTAATTAATACAATTTGGATCTGTGCTCCAACATTAATTAACCGTCATTTGTGACATTTCTCGGTGGTCGGGACGCTGTTTCATTGGTTTAAATCAACGGGAAGAGCCCGGAGGGTCGACGAGGGGCTGCGAGAGGGTAGCGGAGGGTGAAGGGGGTGAAAGTTCAATGGGATGGGAGTAATTGCGTATTAACACGGTAAATTGTTTTCCGTGCCCGGCCGCGGCAAATCGCGAGGGCTTTGTCCGAAAACGAGACTGGAACTAGCGTCGGCCAGCGGAAACTTCTCGCGGGAAACTTTTCGAGACGGCCGAGCGATCCGTCGACACGACCATTTAACTATGCAAATTGCTTTCGGGGAACCAAAGAGCGCAGTCACGAAGCGCGGGATGACGAAATGCTTCCTTTAACGAAAAATATTACACTTCCATTGAGACACATCTTAGGTTTGGATCGCGATTTTTTTAGTGAAAACGTCTTTACAAGAATATACAAGAACGTACAAGGATATACAAGAACATACAAGGATATACAAGAACGTACAAGAATATACAAGAACGTAAAAGAATATACAAGAACAATCAAGAATCTACAAGTACATACAAGAGTATACAAGAATATACAAGGATATACAAGACCATACAAGAATATACAAGAACGTACAAGAATATACAAGAACAATCAAGAATATACAAGCACATACAAGAATATACAAGTATATACAATAATATACACGAACGTACAGGAATATACAACAACATACAAGAATATACAAATACAAACAAGACTACAAGAATATACAACAAGGTACAAGTATATACAAGAACATACAAGAATATACAAGAACAATGTTAGTTTATTAATACAGGATAGAAAATAATCCAAATTTTATGTTCACGCAGTTTAATTTTATTTCGTGACGATTTACAAAATAGCCGTTGCGCTAAGGGTTCGCGAGGAGAGAACACGTGGTCTGTTCTGCTGCTCAGCGAACACATGTAACGGTTACATCCTGCCGCGAAACTATCCCCATCAATTAGTGCGACACGCAACCAAGAGAGGGCCGCCGCGTCAAACCAGTTTCTCGCAAGAAACAACCGCGAGGCGTGAGACGTTACTCGCGGCCGCCAGAGGGCCGCTAGGCCGAACCAGTTTCTCGCGAGATAAGAGAAGCGGGCGCGGATATAAGTTCCCCGGTCGAGTGACGATAGGGGCGTGGGGGCGAACCGTGTATGACCCGATAGGCGAAAGGCCGACTGGGATCCGAACCGTACCGAGTGGCGAAATGCCGAGTGGATCCGATCCGAACCGACCCGAGTGACGAAATGCCGAGTGGGAAACCGATTCGATCCGAACCGACCCGAGTTGCGAAAAACCGAGTGGGAACCGAACCGAACCAAATCAATCCGATTCGAGGATAACCGCGCCTCGTACCCTTCGCGGTACCAGTGATGCCAGACGGAGGAACCTGGAGGAACTTCCCCTCCGGCTGGGCCCCCCACTCTTACTTCTACTGCGCACGTGGTACACACGAACGTACCTCTACTCTGCCTGTGTGAGACTCACAAGAGGCTGAAAAGTAAGAGCGGGGGGCCCAGCCGGAGGGGCAAGTTCCTCCAGGTTCCTCCGTCTGGCATCACTGCGCGGTACCAGCGAACCTGGACAGCCGACTGAGGCGGTAATTCCTTCCACCGATCCGGGTAACCGTCGCAACTAAAAAAGGAAAAAACCCCTCTCCTGAAGACGGCCACCACCGGCCCTCGTCCTCGACCACCCCTCCTCAGAAAATTATGTGTGTTTGGCGCGGACCGCTTACCGCTGGCTTCGCAGGCCTACCGGCCCCGGTTCGACCCTCCGGTCTTACCGTGCACGTGGTCCCAATTCGCAGAAGGGTGATCACACCCTCCTCCTTGAGCTAAAGCGGGCCTAGATCGCTGTTATCAGTGATCTTACCACGCGGCCTATACATGTGTCTTCCAACCAACCGGTTGTCCAACACATGTTTCGCGATGCCAGCAGGAATTCCCACTGCAGAAGACTCGCAAACACAACAGACCCTCGCTCTCCTCGCGCCCCCTTGTGCATCCATCATTCACAAGTAATAACGTATTATTTATACTTAACGTTAATACAAACGGTAACTTAAACTACGAGAAATACAATAGACGCAATTCGGTCCGCAACAACATAGCAATCAATGAACAACTAATGGGGGCTCCCGAAGGAACACTACAATAAACATCTTACGAGCGGGTTCTGAATACGCTCACGGTCGCTGAAGTTGCAAGAACAAAAAAAGCTCAATTCTGTACGCAAAAAACAATCAGAATATACAAGTACAGTAAAGTATCCATAAGAGTCTTAAAAGTGTAGCCTTAAGTAAATATTATTGGAATTATATCATGTTTGGTATGATTTTGCATTAGAAAAATGCCAGGAATATGTTGGTGAAAGTTCCATAAAAAAATAATGAAAAATAAGGAAGTTAGCAATTTGGATTAGCTATGTTTACATGTCTAGGCGACGGATGTCTTTCGAGCTCGGCTGTCCTTTTGTATGTTCGGCAACACTCAAAGAATAGTGACTGCGGTACATAAATGTCCCTCGGCAGACCCGTGCTGGGGACTTATATGGATAATATACTGTACATACAAGAATATACAAGAACGTACAAGAATATACAAGAACATACAAGACTGTACAAGAATATACAACAAGGTACAAGAATATACAAGATCATACAAGAATATACAAGAATATACAAGATCATACAAGAATATACAAGAACATAGAAGAATATACAAGAACGTACAAGAATATACAACAAGGTACAAGAATATACAAGAACATACAAGAATATATAAGAACATACAAGACTGTACAAGAATATACGACAAGGTACAAGAATATACAAGAATATACAAGAACGTACACGAACATACAAGAACATACAAGATCATACAAGAACATACAAGAACCTACAAGAATATATGCAAGAATATACAAGAACATACAAGAACCGACAAAAATCTACAAGAATATACAAGTACATACCACATTATACCAGTAGATACAAAAAATCTAAGAACACACAATCAGAATAGAAAATCTTGTATACTCGAATCGAAAACTTCAACTAAATGAAATATAATCCTAACGGAGCTGTTGATGCCAGGTATTCGCCAACGTGGCATTAATCAATCGCGTTTCTTCTCTGTGAAAAAAACTGCATCGATTCGAGTGGCGTGTTCGATGGGGTCCTGCGATCTCGCGCTTTGTACGCGAATCGTGTATCGAGTCCGCGGGGCCAATTAACATCTACAGTCGAGTCTGTCGGTTAATCGATCTTTCCAGCTTTCGATTGGTCGATTAATTATTCCCGTAGGGGACAGAAAGTCGGCAGGCAGAAAACGATTTTTCCTTGGAACTAGGATCGATTAACTGGCGGTGCGGTATCGGGTCCGCATCCTTCGCGGCACGGCCCGGGGGATTAACGGAGTGCAGGTGTAATTGAATTTTTCGCGGGCCGCGCGGCTAACTAATTATTTCTGACAAGGAATAACGAAACGCCGCCACGATGGAGAGAGCTGGCAGACTCTGATTCATTATTTCGAGGCCAGAGAGAGCCGCTCGCGTCGCTCGCTTAGCTGCGCGCGCCTGCTCCATTGTTTTCCATTCCATTATCGGTTTCCCGATCGTGCTACCCGGTTTTTCTCTCGTCGCTTACCCTCTCTCTCTTTTATCAGCGATGCAAACCGGCGCACTATGGGGCAAACGGCAGAATTTTGTGTCAAAATCAAAGAACTGTCGATTGCAATAAGATAGAGCGATGAAATTTTTTTTAAATTAAAGCTGAAACTTGGCAGAATATGAAATAATTATAGAGATTGTGGTACGAACGCTTTTTGACCTTGAAAAAATTCGTTAAACTTGCACAAGTTCAAGAAAATTGTGGTTTTTCCAATACCACGTGCGGAAAATATTTTTTTAACATGCGACACATCATTTCCCGTAGATTTTTCCACGCTGATTTCAAATCTGGTTTCAAAATTTGTCTACGACCTCAGGATTCTTCAAAAAGTCGAATTATTGTTCAATATTTACATTTTTATTTTTTCAAGATTAAAAAACATTTGTACCATAATTTCCCTATCTTCCCATATTCTACAATTTTTCAGCTTTAATTTAAAAAAAATTTCATCGCTCTATCTCATTTCTATCGAAAGTTCTTTGATTTTGACACAGATTTCATCGGTTTGTCCCATAGTGCAGCGGCTCTCTGTCCGAGCGACATGAAATTCGATCGGATCTCTAGGCTCTCTCGCGGAAACGATCGACGAGACTCTCCCTCCCATCTCGCGGCCTCTCGGATCCACTTTTAATTACGCGCTCATTAACGAAGGATTTAATCTGAAAACTTGCTACTACGGGGGCTACCGCTCGACGCGTTTACTCTTCCGGCGCGACGCGGCGGCGAGTGTTTATTTTTCGCAGTGTTCCGCGTGCTACGAAACCGCCCCCGCGCTATGATTAAAACCGTGATAGCAATTCCCGGCCCGCGATTCCGATTTAATCTCCCATCTCGTTTGTCGAACACCATTGCCGCGCGACGTGCACCCTCGACCCCTCCGCCCCCACGGAACACCAGCAAGCTTTTTTCCACCAACGAGAAAATTAATTTCTCTAGCTTAGACCAGCCGCGGGGTCATTGACTGCGAACGTAATTGAAAACTTGCGGATCCCTTTGGAGAACGAATCGAATCGGGCACACTGTCGCGAAAATGCACTGCGATCGCGCAAAACTGGAAGTGCGGCTCCTTTGGAATTGCGGTGCTCGCGAAAGTGGTTTTTACGATTCTATATACAACGTGGTAATTGCAAAGCTTTAAGGGGTCCACTCACTGTCAATCATGTTGCGCAACAAATTGTGTGCAACATGATGTTTACGAAAATTCACGTTGTATTGATTAGTCAATCACTACCATTCACGGCTAATAATGTTGCGCAACAATTATTGTGCAACATGATGTTTACGAAAATTTACGTTGTATTGATTAGTCAATCACTACCATTCACGGTTAATAATGTTGTGCGATAGGCACTGTTGCGCAATATTAAGAGCCCTATTCAGGATCAAGCATATTGCGCAACAATGGTTGTGCAGTATGATGTTTACGAAAATTCACGTTGTATTGATTAGTCAAGCACTACCATTCACGGGAAATAAAGTTGTGCAATATTAAGGGGCCTATTCACGATCAAGCATATTGCGCAACATTGGTTGTACAGCATTGATGTCCATCCAAATTCATATTGTATTCATTGCAATGCTCGCGAAAGTGGTTTTTACGATTCTATATACAACGTGACAATTGTAACACTTTTGAGGGGTCCATTCACGGTCGAGCATGTTGCACAATAATTATTGTGCAGCATGATGTTTACGAAAATTCACGTTGTATAAATTAGTCAATCACTACCATTCACGGCTAATAATGTTGCGCGATAGGCACTGTTGTGATACTCCTTAAATAAATAGTGGAAATGGAAATGTATGAAAACTGTTCTAGTTTTATAAGTTTACTTTACCACTATATTTGACCTTGTATGATCTTCAATGATAACTCGCTGAATTCGTCTCAACACTGGCTATCACATCGTGATAAAAAAAAACATAGCATTCCAATAAAAAAAATAGAGGTGACCTTGAAATCTCCTCTATGCCTCCACCCACGCAGAAAACGTTTCTATCACAACATTCTATATAACATTTTTTCATAGTATTACAAATAACGGCAATATTCAAACTGGACATAGTTATTGCCTCACCCTGTATGTCCCTCTCGGTACTGAACAATTTTCATCGGAAACATTTTTGCGGGTAACACTGTTCAACAACTTGTAGCGGCCATAGGCGCGTAAAATTTAAGAACATTTGGCGTGTAAATGATCGGGCAAGTTTATGGAACCCGTTGTCTCGCAGCTGTTTTTGAGAAAGCCGTTACTCGTTTTAGCGAGCGTTTTAGGGTTTTTGTTAGTGCATGTTTTGGCAATTAGACTTTCTTACCTTCGGCCTCAACAGCATGTACGGGTACCATAAACCTCGAGTTTCCGAAGGGACCGCGGGGCTAGGCAGGTAGGCGACAGCCAGACCTTCAGGCACCGCGGGCCCGTAGGAAAACCCGTTATATTATCAAATTTCCGGGACCGCCCCGCGTTCAGAAACAGCGCGTCAAGGACGCAAAGAATAAGGGAGGCACAGAAAGAGTCACAGGGAAATTGCCTGATTGGTTAAGAAAAAGGCTAATGCAAGGGCGACCAATCAGGACGAGTTCAAGAGAATTCCGAGCTGCAGAGAGGCGAAGACGATGATCAAAAAGTCAGTCTAGTCCGAGCGCGCAGCGAAAACATTTGTACCCTCAACCAAAATAAAGAGTTCACTGAAGAGATCGTACACATAGAGTTGTTCCCTCTGATAATATCTTAACATTACAAACTAAAATGTTTCCATATAACTGTTGGTGGATCTTATAGAGTTTTTCGCGCTGATTCCAGATCTGGTCTTAATTTTTCTCCTACACGCACAGTTTTTGAGAAACATGAGTTTGAAAAAAAGACATATTTTTGGACTTTGAACAAATATTGTGATGTTATTATATAAGGTATTGTATTCTTCTTTACAGCGAAAGATTCTCTAGACTTTCCTGAATCCAGCGATGTTCTATAGTAATACATTATGATTGTTTAAACATGTTTAAACAATCGTTAAAGACGGAGAGGCACCACTTTTGCACCATGTTTTGATGAGATTTTTCAATTTATATAAAAAAATAATGATCCAGCGGAAAATCGAATTGCTCCACGTGATGAAGCAGACTTTTATCTTGAGAAACTACCCTTTCAACTTTCCAACGTCGAGGTTTTTTTGGATCCAGAAAACAAAATATCCGTGCCCGAATCGGATTGCCGCCAGTGACGCTCACCACTAGAGCGGGCGTCCGCCGCGCTGTATTCGGTACAATGCACGCTCTAGTGGTGAGCATCACTAGCGGCAACTCATGTCGAGCACAGATAATTTGTTTTCTGGAACGAAAAAAAACGTCGACGTTGGAAATTTGAAGGGTGGCTTCTCAAGATAAAAGTCTGCTCTATCGCGTGGTGTAGTTTGATTTTTCGCTGAACCCTTAATTTTTAAGGTAAATTAAAAAATATCATCAAAAAATGGTGCAAAAGTGGTGCCTCTCCGTCTTTAACCGTTGTTTAAACATGTTTAAACAATCATAATGTAACACTATAGCATATAGCTGGATTCGGGGAAGTCTAGAGAATCTTTCGCTGTAAAGAAGAATACAATACCTTATATAATAACATCACAATATTTGTTCAAAGTCCAAAAATATGTCTTTTTTTCAAACTCATGTTTCTCAAAAACTGTGCGTGTAGGAGAAAAATTAAGACCAGATTTGGAATCAGCGCGAAAAACTCTATAAGATCCACCCAACAGTTATATGTAAACATGAAAATAGTTGAAATTTGTTGGACAGTGTAATCGATACTTTTCGAGCTATTCGTCTGTAACGATTTATAATTGCCACCCTGTACAGGGTGTCTAAAAATTCCTTGAACATCCGAAAATGGGAGGTTATTGAGATTATTTCTGTTGTAAGAATCTTTAGACACCCTGTATATCCAGGTAGTCGTTTTTTTCCAGTGAATTTTTGGTTTTTGATGCATGCGAACTGTAATTCCGTCCGCGAGCACGGCACGAGCATCGTCAACGTTTGAGTAATACGCACATAATGGCGGACAGAAACGCAACCATGTATTGCTCGGTAAATATTTAGCCATGCAAATCATTTGTGTACTTGAAAACCATATTAACACGGTCCACATCAGCGAATTGTTGCTGTTGCGAACTGAACGATGTAGATTTTTCGATTATTTCGGGCGGTTAGGTTAGCACTAAAATTGCGGCGAACTGGCTAATTAATTATATGGAGATAGAACATCATTCCTCTTTATACACAAATAGATTGTTATTATATATAACTGCGTGGTCGAGCCTCCACTGTGTCCAGGTAATTTCGAAATTAATGAAACAAGCATAGAACACAGAATGAATACAAAGAGTCATCAATATTGCTGTAGCAACCGAATCGTCATCCACCCACTGAAGTATCACGATTCCGAAAATAGTTTTTGTACAGTAACAGAAATAACGAACGGTTCAGCACCGAAAGTGTCGTCCATACAGTAAATACGATGCTTCTGTCACGGGGCACAAGGAAAAACTAACACTCGTACTTTACCGCGAATGAAATAAAAGATAGAATAACTTGTGAAGAAATATATCTTACGATTAATAAGGAGAGGTGAATCGAAAATTATGTGTACTCGTGGCTAAAGACAAACTTTTATTAGTTCTTTTACAGTGGTTCGTATGGTATCGTATGGTATCGATCGATTGAGGTATAGGATGAGACATTGATTTAAACTTATCGTTTGGTTACACTTCCCAAAATTGTTACACGTCCCAAAATTAATCGAGGCAGTAACAAAGAGAAACGACGCACAGTGGTCCGAGAACGTGATTTTATTGGCCTAAAATCAAAATGTTCTTTTTGTGGTCACTGATAACGAATCTGACATCAACAAAAATAAAAATTCAAAGTGGTAGATTCAATACTATGCACATATGGTGTGGAAACTCGTTTTTCGTAGCTTAAAAGATTTTTCGAGATTTTTTAACGCAATAAATTTTGTATATATTTATATTTCCGATGTTAATTTAAAATTATCCAAATACTTCAACATCGGTCATTCGAATTCCTCTTTAACTGAATCTCAGAGAAATTTATAGCCGAAGACATCGGTGATTTAAATTATAGGAAAAACTACTAAACAAGTAACAGGGCACACAGTGGGTCAGTGGATAGAGCGCGTGACTGCGACCAGGCGGTCTCGAGTTCGAATCCCCGCGCCCGGGCACCTCTTGAATTAATTCAATGTGCTTTTTTAAAAAAACTGTGGTGTCCAAGGTGGTTCGGAACCCACCTTAATAAAAAGTAGGTCCCGCTGAAATAGGCGATAGGGAGAGCTGGTTAAAGGTGGAGGTGTGGAACGAGATTTGAAACCTTGAGGGGACCAAATATCCGAGACATACTAAACAAGAGTAACAAACGAACGATTTTTAATTGTATATAAGATAACAAGTACCTGAACAGACATGAGTACCTGAAATTGAATATAGGTACTACCAGTCAAAAGTTAAAGGCTGAAATGTGTTACCTTTGCTCACTAATCACGTCACAGCTTTTGAACGAATGGACTTTTCCGATTTCGGATTTCTCCAATACCTTACTGAAGAAACGCTGCATCTAATGGGTAAAAAAAGTGGATTATTATATGTAGAGATAGAAGATCGAGGATAAAGGATAGCGGATAGAGGATAGACAGAATAGATGATAGACAGGATAGAGGATAGACAAGATAGAGGATTGAGGATTCAGGGGATAGAGAGAGGATAGACAGAATAGATGATAGACAGGATAGAGGATAGACAAGATAGAGGATTGAGGATTGAGGGGATAGAGGATAGACAGGATAGAGAATAGAAAGGACAGAGGATGAAGATATCCAAAAAAGTTATTCAAAATATTCAACCTCGATAATTAACTTTTGTCCAGTAAAATCGTGTTTTTCGGACCATTGTACGAAATTCTGTAACGTAATTTATGTGAATCTCTGAGGACGTGCCTCCGGGTCGTGGATATCCTCTGACACTGTTGATGGTTTTCAGATGCGCCGGAAACGAGACTAGTCGGCGTGCCGTCAGGTCAGCTGGAGGAGGGCCGAGATCAGCTGGAAATCCGCTGTTTGGCCGACGCGAATCCCCCAGCCTCGATCCTTTGGAGGCGATCGAAGAGCACGGGGGTGACAGAGATAGCTGGAATAGGGGAGACTCTTCTCTTTTCACCGATCTACAGGAACCACGCGGCTGAATACATCTGCGAGGCAGCCAACACCGAAGGCGAAAGCAGCCCCGTTTCCGTTAAAGTCTCCGTCAACTGTAAGTGTGCACCGGCCTTCTTTTCCGCTCTACAACGCGCACAGAAAATATCCCCGAGCAGAACCCTTTTACGGATAAAAACGGTCTATTAAGTAAGAGGCACACGATTGATCTTCGGTCAGAAGAAATATACAGGGTGTCTCAGCGATCATGGTGCATTGGGAATTTCTTAACCCGGTTACGCTTAAAATAAAAATGAACTGAATAAGTGTTTTTCCCTTTTTTTAATTTATTTAACAATTAATTTATAGTGTATCATATCTGATACAGTTAAGAAATCTGGTATACAGTTAACTAACAATGTGTTTCCTTGCTATTCTAAATTATGTTTATTTACCTGAAAATATTGTTTTAATATTTTTACCTTAAATAAAACACGAAAACTGACCTCCTTTCAATTTTTTTGTACCAATTAAACAAATATCATGCAGTGGAGGATTAATGTTTAATTATAAATTGTTTAAAAATTTTTTTTTATTAACTTCCCGATTTATAGGGAAGTTATTGTAATTACCCCGAAAATCGAAAATCGAATTTTTTGCAGATCTTCACGTTTCATGGTCATTGAAGTCATTTTAGACTATTTTTATCAAATTGTTAGTATGTGTGTGTGTGTGTGTGTGTGTGTGTGTGTGTGTGTGTGTGTGTGTGTGTGTGTGTGTGTGTGTGTGTGCGTATGTCTATTTCTATGGTATCAAATTTTTCGTTAACGTTTTCTGAAAAAGTAACAACGCGATCAGAACGATAAATGATGCAATCGATGTGCCCCGCTGTAACTTAGAGCTGATTAGATTTTGGTCCATTTTGGTCAAGTAGTTTTTTAGTTTTTTCGTTTTTTTCGAAAGGAGTTGATTCAACATTGCAATTTATACGAAAGGCGTATCCACCGAAGAAGCAAACGTAACTATATATATATTTAGACATACTTAAAAAAATTTTTTTTTTAATTTTTTTTAATTAAAAAAAAAATTTTTTTTTTTTTTAAATTGCTTTTTTATAAATAGAAAACTATTGAATAAGTAGAATATATATAGATAAGTAGAAAACTATTGAAATTCCCTGAAAACATATAATCATCTTAAATCGTGCACTAAATAAATAATGATACTAATATACTACAACTAACGAGTCGGGAAGTTCTTTGTGTGGCTCGTGGAGAGTCACACACCAAACAACATCCGTACCACTAACCCTCTCGCGGGGTCGCAATGCGAGCTACAACTCCCCCACCTGCGAAGCTCGCGAAGCGAGCGAGCACAACCCCCCTCTAGTTTATCTCTTGTTATCAAAAAATTACGTTCCTAAATGTAAGTTTCATACGCAATTAAATTAACCTATTCGGAGTCTTTTGCATAATAAATTGTAAAGTGAAATTCTGTACTCTTTACAAATTTTTCTCTTCATTGCAAAACATGAACATATTAAACATTCGACTAAAGCCACTCGTAAATTATATTAAAAGCTTCAACGAGTACCTCAGACTTTCTTCAGGATTTTCAAAAGCCTAAAATTTTTTTAGACAACTATATATAAAAAACTATATCTCAGTTAATTGTTAATATAGATAATATACAAAGTGTTTAAAAATTTCTTCAATCCCATCCGGAAATGGGAGGTTTCTGAAATCATTTGAAGCAACATTTTCCTTTGCAAAAATAGCGCCTGGGGCTGCGTTATAAGGAGTTATTACCGAAAAACACGGACCAATCAAAGTGTTCCAACACGCGTCTAGCTCGCACTCTGATTGGTCCGCGTTTTTCGTTAATAACTCCCAAACAAACCCTCGAACCGCATTTTCGCAAAGGAAAATGTTGCTCCAAATGATATCAGGAACCTCCCACTGAGATTGTTGATTATAAAAAAAATTGTGTACTTGACTACGTAATTTTTGCCAACGTAGATAAACATTGAAAAAGTGATTTCTCCCCCAGCGAATAATTCTGAGATTTCATAACATTTTTATTATTAAAAAATTAGTTCACAAAGATGAAAGTTTTTTTATTTTTCGCAAAATTTACCTTTGCAATGAAACATTTCATATTATCGTGCCCCGTTTCAATAGCTTAAATAAATTCATTCCTTACTTGCCAGAAATTTGTGCGATTCAAAGGTGATATAATATATATATACATATTTTATATATATACATGGTGGGGCGCAAATTAGTCCCCACGATTTTTCAGCCCCTTCGGATGGTCGGACAGAAAAATGTTTCTTACATTTCGGCGGTACATAATAGCAACACCTCACATTTAGAAGTAAACAAATGAAAGTAAACATTGTGACTGCTCATTTCCTCAACTGTTGTCCGTTTGTTGTTTACCTCTAAATGCGAGGCGTTGCTATTACGTACCGCCGAAATATTTCAAATATTCTGGCAATTGATTCATGGCTATATTTTCTTTCAAGATCATCTGAAAGTCATCGTATAGTAGGTCGTTGAATTCGTTTTGACGTCACCTACAATATTATGAAGTTAAAAATAACCAGTACCATTAAAAGATATGACAGCGACCTTGATTTTTTTGTTGAAAATAGATTTTTTTTTTATTTTAAAAAATTGCAATTTCTTGTCGGTTAAATACTGATTAACTTTGGTAAGAAACATTTTTCTGTCCCACCATCCGAAGGGGCTGAAAAATCGTGGGGACTAACTTGCGCCCCACCCTGTATATATATATATTGGTGATGCTTTCGGGAGCATCGCAATGAATAAAATATGAATTTGCATAAACATCATATTAATTTTATTTATATATTTTATTATCACCAAAAGAAGCTGTATTTTCGATATAAAAATATATATATATATATATATATATATATATATATATTTTTATATATATATATATATTTTTATATCGAAAATACAGCTTCTTTTGGTGATAATAAAATATATAAATAAAATAAATATGATGTTTATGCAAATTCATATTTTATTCATTGCGATGCTCCCGAAAGCGGTTTTTAGGGTTCCATATGCAGGGTGGCCATCATAAAGCTTTAAGGGCCCCATTCACGGTCAAGCATGTTGCACAACACTGCCTATTGCGCAACATTATTGACCGTGAATGGTAGTGATTGAATAATTACCTAATACAATAAGGATTTGTATGGGCAGTAATTATTTGCATGGGCAATAATGCTGCACAATAATTGTTGCGCAATATGCTTGATCGTGAATGGTATTGATTGACAAGTTAAAACACCGATAACAGGGCGGATTTGTCTAATAACACCAGAACTGGAAACGGACCCGGGAATAATTGTTTCAAACTATTTCATTTTGGGATTGATTGAAACATTTATGGAGGACCAATATTCTAAAGGGGCTCATTTGTGAATGCATATTACGTAACAGTATTGACCGTGAATGGTAGTGACTGACGAATTAATACAATGTGAATTTTCGTAAAAATCATGTTGCACAATAATTGTTGCCCAACATTATTGACCATGAATGGCAGTGATTGACTAATTACATAATACAATATGAATTTGGATAGACTGTGATTATTTGGATGGGCAATAATGCTGCACAACAATTGTTGCGCAATATTTCATATTATCGTGCACCGTTTCAATACCTTAAATAAATTCATTACTTATTTGCCAGATATTTGTGCGATTCAAAGGTGATATCATATATATATATATGAAATTTTTATGTCGAAAATACTGCTTCTTTCGGTGATAATAAAATATATAAATAAAATAAATAAACATATATAGAATAAAGTAGCGTCCACCGGACTTAGCTGTGGAAAATTCTTCCGTCGAAAAATTCTACCCTCCGTTCGCAGCGAATTAATGTATTTCCTCGGGATTTGCTTGTACCGTGGAATTCCTCATTAAAAAAATCCACAATTTCGTCTGTCATCCGCAGACAAGACCGCGCGGTAAAATACGTCAAAGCAATAGAATAAAAACGTTTCGTGGGGAATTTCGTTTTGCCGACACGGTGAATATTCAACATTTTTTTTTCTTTTTTGCAAATACGTTTAAATAGATTTTATACTCATTCTGATTTTCCGTTATAATACGTGGAACAAACTGTTCGCGGAATTTCGCGTTTGTACACTCGATGCCGGGGACGTTGTGTTTAATAAATCACGGCAAATACGATCGCGTTGAATAGTGCAGCGAGCAAGAGGTCTCGGCGAAACTGTTCACTAAAAAAAAAAAGAATTGCGGGTCCGCGTCGAATAAATTCGCAAAATCACTTTCGTCAAACCTGCAAAATTTTAGTGGGTACGTTCCAAATGGAAAATGTAGTCTCGCTGAATTTATAGTGTCGTTAGTGGACTGTGAATTTCCTACATTTATGACGGAAATTATGAAAATGCAAGATTTAGGCTATTCGGAGAATTTAATTTAAATGAAATAACATTTGATTTGTTTTTAATTGATAATTTAAGTATTAAAATCACTGTAGCCATACAGAAAACTAATTTTCTTTTCGTTTGTACGAGGTTGCTGAAGATAAAAAAGTTTAAATTGCTGTAACTGTGAAGAAATTGATACGGCAATTAATTAATGGATGAAATACGTTTTATCTGGCTTCTGTTATTATTTAGAAATTATCACTACTCACCTTCAATTTGGACGAAATTTAAATGTGTTATAGATATCGACATTTTTAACAACCTTTTCCTTTTGTAATATAGGGTGGTCGCTTTTGTTTTAAATTTTCTATATTGTTAAAAATTAAAACTCTATATATGTACCCTATATAGAATGAGACCCTGTTTTCTCTCTCTCTCTCTCATCCTCACAACGTGTTCACAAAATAATCAGCCTTATTTGCCATCAGAGCGTGCAAGAATACAGAAAATTCAATACAGTATTAGCAATAGTTTTTTGCAAATATCTCGAAAACTAAAAGGGACCACCCGATATTGCAAAAGTAAAAGTTGTTCAAAATGTCGAAATCTATAATATATTTAAGTTTCATTAAAATCGTGAGTGATACTTTCTAAATAATTAAATAATAATTATTTCACGGAGCTCTTCACGTTGTCTTCAGCACGTTCTCAATTTCGAAAAATTCTGCGAGCCTGAGGTACACGTGCGAGCGATTTTATTATCGCGAAGCGAGACAAAGAATTCGCGTTTGCGGGAAGGTGTGCTGGGGGTGTAACGATGACACAGTTCTTTTTAATTGCACCGTGACGCTGGGACGCGCGGTACAGACTTATTTACGTCGGCGATGGTGACGAAAATAATTTTATTTGTTTCCGAGACCGGCCAGTGTATCCGGCAAGCTGATTAACCGTCGCGTAATTACCCGGTCGAGAGGGTATACTGACCCTAAGGGAGGCTAATTTTAGAATGCTCGTCGATCGCGAGTGGAGAAATCGAGCGGAGCGCGCGCGTTGTTGCAAGGCTCGTGAAAGGCTCGAGACAGCGCGTAGAGTATTGTCGCGGATTAATTAGACGTTAAAGCACCGCCTGTTCATCGGCCGACAAGTCCCGACAGTTAATTCGCTTGACACCGTTTCGATTCACAGCCCTCCGCGAAACGATTGCGCGCGTTCGTCGTCGATGAATGCAGATGCTAGGCGAGAATACAGTGGCGGATCTAATCTTAAGCGGACTAAACGGCCGCGTGGGGCCCCACGATACCATAGGGCCCCGAATTTCAAAGAAATTTATTTCATGTGTAATTCTATGAAATTTTTCATTACTTTTCCTTTTTTTTAATCAGTTTAGGAGAGTTCTCTAGCAACTTCTATTTCTATCTTCTATTTCTGGGCCCCGGGATAACATAGGGCCCCGAATTTCAAAGAAATTTATTTCATGTGTAATTCTATGAAATTTTTCATTACTTTTCCTTTTTTTTAATCAGTTTAGGAGAGTTCTCTAGCAACTTCTATTTCTATCTTCTATTTCTGGGCCCCGGGATACCATAGGGCCCCGAATTTCAAAGAAATTTATTTCATGTGTAATTCTATGAAATTTTTCATTACTTTTCCTTTTTTGTTAATCAGTTTAGGAGAGTTTTATTGCAACTTCCATTTCTAACTTAATCTCCACTTGACTTGAGCCGCCACTGAGCCCCGGGATTACCATTGGGCCCCGAATTTGCAACATTCATTTGGTTTTACAAAAAAATTAATTTTATGATAGTTTTCTTGCAACTTCTATTTCTAACTTAAGACTGAGGGCCCCAACATTTTTACCGCTTGGGACCTCCACTGGACCCCAGGATACCATAGGGCCCCGAAATCGCAACATTCATTTGTTTTTAGAAAAAAATTCAATTTCTTTACTAAGAAATTAAGTTTATGAGAGTGTTGTTGCAACTTCTGTTTCTAAGTTGAGTTTGAGGGCCCAAAATTTGTACCGCTTGTTTCCTCCACTGGCCCCCGAGATACCATAGGTCCCCTAATTCGCTGCAATCATTTATTTTAACAAAAAATTGAATTTATTTACGAAATATTAAATTTATGAGAGTTTTGTTGCAACTTCTATTTCTAATTGTAAGTTGATTTTGAGGTTCCAAAATTTGTACCGCTTGGGGCCTCCACTTGATTCAGGCCGCCAGTGGGCGGATGACGCCTGTGACATACACACGGGAACAAAAATCAATAGGATCGTCTCTCTTGTTCTAATGCAGATCCACCGACAATCAGCTCGGTCGGGCCCGATCGGCTGACTACGGCTCTACTCTTTTCCGGCGCATCGTTCGAGTGCACCGCCGATGCAATGCCGCCCGCCGAATACAGGTGATTTATTATTAATTAAATCTTATTATTGTTACTTGATGTACAAAGCGATTCTTCAAACTACGAAAGTTATTACGAAGTTTAAATCATTATATTTAGTTAGATTATATTTATATACTTTATTTATGTACATTATATTTGTATGTATTATATTTATATACCTTATTTATGTACATTATATTTCTATATATTATATTTATATACTTTATTTATGTACATTATATTTGTATGTATTATATTTATATACCTTATTTATGTACATTATATTTCTATATATTATATTTATATACATTATATTTGTATGTATTATATTTCTATACTTTATTTATGTACATTATATTTGTATATATTCTTTTTATATACTTTATTTATGTACGTTGTATTTATATATTATTTTTATATACTTTATTTATATACATTATATTTATATATATTATTTTTATATACTTTAAATAATATACATTGTATTTATATATTATTTTTATATACTTTATTTATATACATTGTATTTATATATTATTTTTATATACTCTATTTAAATACATTATATTTATATATTTAGATCGTCTTCAAGGGTTACTAGAATCTGGTCTGTGGAAATTTAATAATTTAGGAATACATAACAAAAAATTAGTTATAATTTATGTTATTGAGAAAACTACTAAATGTAAAGTAGAAGTGAATTCTTACGTAATTTATATAGTTAGAAGATTTCCTGAATTGCATAAACGGTGTTTCTCAATTTTTCTAATGAAATATAAGATAAATCGAATATTGTTTATTTCGTTTATTTCGAAACTCGTTTAAACAAATTTCGCACGTAAAATAGGGTTTTGTTTGTAAAAATTCTTACACAAATATTTTGGTAAATATATATTTACAAATATTATAGTATATAATTACATTTATAATCATCAATTGTTGTTAAACGTTTGTTATTAAAATTTTGAATCTTTAACCCCAAAATCCTTATTTTTCTATGTGCGTTTAAACGAATTTCGCTCACTGTATTTTTTAAAAACACATTTTTCTAACGTACTTCTTGTAGATATTATAATCTCTCTATCGTTCCTCAGAAATTGACTAATTAAATTACGATTTCAATACTCTGGATCAGAATGAAAATACGAATTTCTATAAAGCTTCGCAGTCCAATTACATTTCATTAAAACGTTTATTTCTTCTGGTAACAAACAGACATTTTTTCTCGTACCGGGGATGCGTAAAATTTACACATTAAAATATATTTCATAGACCGTTTTAAGCTGTGGTTGCAGGATTTAAACGAAATGGTATTTTAAATACGTAGCTACATACAACTTCAAAGCACAAAACATTACTGTTACAGAAGAGAACGTATTTTCATTTTACGAAACCTGATGCATATTTTAGTATGTTTCAACCTCGTGTTTCGAATATTTCTTGGCAAAGAAGTGAATTAAACGGGGAAAAAATGGCTTTGTGACGCAGGAAACCGTAGTACCTGCGGCCAAGTAAATTCACGTTTCATTTAAGAACGAATATTTGCGTGGTACAGGATAACGTTTCTTGAAACTTATTTGAAAAAAGATCGTTTTCAATGATTTTAATGAAATTTTAGTATGATATCAAACATAAAAAAATATTTGACACGTATTTTTTTTCATAGCGGCTGAGATTCATAAAAAAATTGTATTTTTATCCCAAAATGTTACAAAAAATGTTAATATTTTAAATATTTTTAAAATAAATTTTTATGAAATTAGTTTACACGAAAAGGAAGCAACTTCTATTTCTAATTTCAGTTTGAGGGTCCCAAAATTATTAACGATTGGGGACTCTAGTTGACTCGAGCCATCACTGGTCCCCGGGATATCATATGGCCCCGAATTCGCTATATTCATCTATTTTGGCAAACAAATGAAATTTTTTTACAAAAATTAAGTTTCCAAGAGTTTTCTTGCTACTTATATTTCTAACTTCAGAGATCTAGTGCCCAAACTTATTAATTCTTGGGGCCTCCACTTGACTTGAGCCACCATAGGGCCCAGAGTTCGCAGCATTTATTTGTTTTTACAAAGATATTAAGTTTTTGAGAGTTTTTTTGCAACTTATATTTCTAACTTGAGTCCTAGGGCCCAAAAATTATTACCGATTGGGGCCTTCACTAGACTTGAACTACCATAGTTAACTTTATGAAAATTTTTGCAACTTATATTTCTAACTTGAGTTCTAGGACCCCAAAATTTTTACCGCTTGGGGCCTCAACTCGACTTGAGCCGCCCCTAAGTAGTAGATTGTAAATATCGATATGAAACCGAGAACAATGATGTTTTGTCGTGCACGAGCAGATGGGCCCAGGTGTTCATCGACGGTCGGATGCCATTGGAGTGCGGTTCCGGGCAGCGATTGATCCTGACGAACGTGACATACGAGCAACAGGGTCAATACATATGTCTCGCCTCGAACAAGATCAATGGGAACGTCCGGGAAGTTAAAAGCGACCCTGTGTCTCTGCAAGTGGTCGGCGCACCGAGGGTAAGATGCACGAGCGAGCGCACGTCGATGCAGGATCGACGTGTGCCCCGCCAATAGTAAATCGGACCGGTTCTGTTCCAGTCTCGGGAAACGAGCGGTACGCGCCGGGATTTGTATCGAACTTGATACTCGCCGAAAATTAACTAGACATCTCTCTCTCTCTCGCTCTCTCGCTCTCTCGCTCTCTCGCTCTCTCGCTCTCTCGCTCTCTCGCTCTCTCGCTCTCTCGCTCTCTCGCTCTCTCGCTCTCTCGCTCTCTCGCTCTCTCGCTCTCTCGCTCTCTCGCTCTCTCGCTCTCTCGCTCTCTCGCTCTCTCGCTCTCTCTCTCTCTCTCTCTCTCTCTCTCTCTCTCTCTCTCTCTCTCTCTCTCTCTCTCTCTCTCTCTCTCTCTCTCTCTCCCTCTCCCTCTCTCTCTCTCTCTCTCTCTCTCTCTCTCTCTCTCTCTCCCTCCCCCCCCCCGCTAAATCGATCGAAACCAGTTCAAATTTAATCGCTCTCCGGCCACCGGAAATATCCTGCGGATCGGGAATCGGAAACTGGCCACGTTTTTACGCGTCCTGCTCTTCTCGCGAAGACAGTGCCGGATTAACAGCAGTAGGAAATGTAACGGGCCCCGCGCTAGCAGCAACAAAATTGACCTTAGAAAATTTGGTGGATTCCATTTGCAGATATTTTTGCTAAAAAAGAAGGTCATTCATTGTATTTTATTTTATTATCGTGCAAAACCTAGGGCACCATAGTAACATTAGCTACGGGCTCCGCGCTTGCAACACAAAATTGACCTTGTAACATTTGCTGGATTTTGCAAATATTTTTGCTGAAATCAAAGGTCATACATTGTGTTTTATTGTATTATCGTGCAAAACCTGGGGCCCCTGATAACATTTGCTACCGGCCCCTTTAGGCACTGCGGGAAACTGCGTCCTCGTTAATGCGGCAACCACGCCAGCTTTTGACCGCCGCTGCACTTGCCGAAACTCATCGTCACCTTCGCGCTCGAACACCCTAATCTAAATGGTGTCCCAACAAGAGTGGAATACTTTAATTCCAAACGAAATACATTTTATTTTATTTACTATCGTAATTTTGATTTACAGTAGTGTGTTATTTCTTAGCGTTCGTCTATTGGTGCCCATTCACGGTCAAGCATATCGCGCAACATTATTGACCTTGAATGGTTAGTGATTGACGAATTGCGCAACTTGATTAGTAAAATCAGAAATTCAGGGCTTTTTCCGACAACAACAGTGACTGTTGCGCAACATTATTGACCTCGAATGGTAGAGATTGACAAATTGCACAACTTGTTAAGTAAAATCTGAAATTCAAGGCTTTTTCCAGGAACAATAGTGACTATTGCGCAACATTATTGACCGTAAATGCTAGTGATTGACTTCCAATCGCGCAATCTGTTGTCTGTAATCGGAATTTCCTGATATTTATTTTGTTATTGGATGTTAGATAGCCTCCTTTAGCGACACCCTGTATATTAGCGGAAAACTTTGTTCCAAGTCTAGTTAAACAGTACCGTGTCTTATTTCCGGGTAACGGGGCAGTCAAAGTGTTAATACGTGTTTGCGAATTGAGCGACAAACTATACAGCCTGAAGCAACATATGTTTCTGTTGTTACGATCCGTGGCAGCCTGGTCCCTATTTTTCTTCGATTTTTACCACTGCGAATGGAAGCAGACATTTGTTGTTGGCAACAGAAACCCCACATGACCAGACTAATATTCGGCAACAAGCAGCGATTTTTTGGAAGAAACGCGATACACCAACGAGAACGAGTTACTTCTTGTGTACGTGATTTAACGAAACAGAAACGAGTAATTAAAATCGTATAAAAGCGTGTAACGAAAAGCAGCTGGATCGATTACAAGCAACAATTATAAGGTAAACCGTACCGTCGTTTTGGAAAATAAATTATTTTAAATTGTTCAATTTCGCAGCATGTACACGAAGCTGCCCTGTTAATCCTTTCACTAAAATAAATTATATATTTATTATTGTAAAATACCTCAAATTATAGTCAATGTATCATATTTCCATAAACTAATCAGGAGAAAATATCCAGCAGTACTTAATTGAGACAAAATTGATAAATAGTCGAAACAAAAATATTTGGTAGTTATTCGGAAAGTACCATTCCTATTTTAATGAGATTCAAATATGTTATAGATTTCGACATTTCGAACAAGTTTGTCTTTTTCCAATATCGGGAGGTCACTTTTAGATTTCGAGATATTTGCAAAAAGCTATCGCTAATACTGTATTGAATTTTCTGTATTCTTGTACGCTCCGTGGCAACGTAAGGCTGTTTTTTTGTAAACACACTGTGGAGATGAGAGAGATGACAGGGTCTCATTCTATATAAGGTGGTACAAATATAGGGTAAGCTTGCGATTTTGAAGGATACAGAAAATTCCACGAGAAAATAAAATCCACGAGAATGAATTATAATGTTTTTGGTATGTAATTCGGTAGATTGGTACCCAGCGCGGATGCAGTCCAAATTTCAATCCTCTAGGATCAATGATTCAAGATTTATGATTGTCTAAAATTCAGTATTTTTCGCGTTAACAGGAAGTTCGCAAAATGCTGAACTTTAAACAGCTATAACTTCTGAACCATTTATCCTAGAGGATTGAAATTTGGACAGCATCCGCTCTGGGGATAAATCTACCGAATTACATACCAAATACATCATAATTCATTGGAAAAAAGACCTCAATTTTCAGTCTATCAAGGTAAAGTTCACCTTGCTTTCCTGTCCGAGCGCGGGCCCTTATTTGAAGGAGCGAGGGACAACAGTTTGCACCGGTGGTTGAAAGCTGGTCGTCGGAAGTTTCGGCTGTTGACATAGGGGTTAAGCGCGGGGGCTAGTGGGTAAGATTTGCTAGAAGGACCGATTGAAGGGGTTTGTTAAACGCGTGTCGTAGGTGGTGAAGCCGGCCATCACGGAGAAGTTCGTCGTGGCGACGACCGAGGGAAGTCCGGCGAAATTAGAGGTCCGACTGTGCGCCGACCCGAAGCCTCAGCTCGTGGCTTGGGAATGGGGCAGCACCAGACTACACGCCGGTTAGCTTTTACAGCTTCTTCTCTCTTCTTCGTCGCGTAGACCCCTCGTATACCGACCGCCGAAAGTATATCTCCCAGTCTTTGCCCTTTCGGGGTTACCTTCACCACCCTTGCTATTCCTCGTTGTTTCTTTTGCGTACACGTGCGTACTCTTCTCCCTAATTGGCACTCCTTATCGCTGGAAAGTGGCGCGGCCCGCGATTAATTAATCCGAGCATCCTCGAATCGCGGGTTTAAAGCGACCACCACAGCATCCTATTTAATTACCAGCCTTTTTCCAGTGGCCCCGTAAAGCCAGCCTCTACACTTCGATACTCCCGATCATTCGAGGATCAAATACAGAGATCTTCTCTTCTTCAAGATTTTGAAATAGTTCCCTCTCCCACCCTCAGGATTTGGGGGTGGGGGGTCAATTATAGTGTTATTGAATAGCATTCTTAAAAATATCAAACACGTCTACTTTTATTTTTCTGATCTGGTGAGTATTTCTCGAGATATCCCCAATTTTCAACGATCTTTTACCCATTTTGATTTTTGTTCTTTACAGCGCCATCTGTGAACCAAAATGCAAAAACTCTTAGATCAAATTTGTGTGTTTTTCTGGAGAATCCAAATCTGCAATGAAAAATGGGGGTTCCCATTTAAGTTTTTTGTCTTACCCCACCTCCACACCCAGGGGGTGGCGGTGGGACGCCGAATTTGGTATTATTGAATGTCCCCCATCGCGACGAACAACTTTCATTACCCACTTGTTTTGATCCGATGCATAGTTCTCGAGATATTTCAATGTCTTCAAATAAAATGACCACCCTGTATAATAATGTCTTGTGATGAATTTTTCTAACAAATAAAATCCACTAAAGGTTTCAAAATACATCAAAATCAGTTTGAATGTCAATTAATTATTTACCATAATGTCATATGGTATACAAACGGTGAAACTTGTTGGCTTTGAAATTCCACATTCATATTTACCGCCAAATATACATAGATTGGCTATATTGATCGGCCATTGGCACGATCGATGCTTTTTGATTATGTTCTTCAAACTCTAATGTCTGTTTCATCATTCTGTACATTGCAAGCATGGAATCAACATGTGTCTTAAAGTTTGAAAAGTTTCAAAATAGTTAATTCACTTAGCAAGTATGTGGTCTTTTGTACTAAAAACATTCTGAATTATCTGGTATCATGTTGAACATAATTTATACTAATTTAATCATTTTTACAGACGCAATAATACGAAAAATCTTGTTTCTTGAAAATGGTCTAAATAGTTGACCGAAACGTTGAAAAATTTTTGTGTTAATTTGCAAAATTGCTTAAGTAGTAGTATTTAATCGAACCAGTGCGCTGTAAACACGAATATACAGGGTGTCCCAAAACTACCCTAGGAGCCGAAAATGGGAGGTTCCTTGGGTAATTTGAAGCGACATTTTCCTTTGCAAAAATGGCGTCCGCGGCTTTGTTTAGAAGTTATTAACGAAAAACACGGACCAATCAGAGCGCGCCCTGGGCCGCCGTGCCGCGCGGCACCAGCAGCCGAGCGTTGGTGGTACGCCGTGACATCGCAACGAACAAGAGTTTCTCGATGATGTAAATTCTCTCCGATTTCAACGAGCTTTGGATATGTGGTCAAGACCATTATTCTGAACAACATTTCTCTTTAAAGTTTTTGGCTGTCGGCTTTAGTTTACGAGATAATCGCGCGAATAACGTTACCCGAACGAGAGAAGAAGCAGAAACTGATTGTTTTAAAAACTCACTTGCATCATTCAGCCATAAATCCATTTGCTGCTTCGAAATGTGTGTCAATGGGTCAGTCGGTGACGAACTGCACAGATGTCTGCAGGTATACGACAGTACCGAAATCCAAGGGGCGTACGGCCAGGTGGACGAACTGCACAGCTGGGGTAGATAGCAGGTATACGACACTTTGGCGGATACGCGCTCAGCGATCTGGACTTTTCACTTTCACTTTCAAATCGATAAATAAATCATATGTTTATTTCACACAGATGCACTAAGAACAATTGCAATATCACTTGTATTACAGCACAAATCACAACAATCAGATAACGTGATCACTAGCGAACGTAAACTTTCGAAAAGAAGAACATCCCGAATTTTTTCTTCACTTTCACAGTCGAGGCACTAAAATCCTTCGAAATTGACCTGCCGCTTGTTGTCCATAAATAGTTCTTGTGGTCAGGCCGGTAATTGCACCGCTGGTGGTAACTGTCAAGTACGCGATCGCAGTCAAATCCAAGGGCTGCAAAAGGAGGGTAGCACGGCAAGTGCGTCCAGGCCAACGCATCTATCACTTAGCACGTAGCAGGTAGTTCCTACGTTATACCTGCGTTAAATATTTGGGGCCCTGAAAAGGGTCATTCTCCGACGGCAGTCTGATACGTGGACGCTCTCGTTTGATTCGCCTTACTGCGGCAGCAGCATTGAACCCGCTGCGGACGTACGCGACAAAGATGTAGAAATTCTCTTGCGACGTGAACATTATGTGGCAGAGACTTGGACTGACTGCAGTTTCCCTAAAAAGCTGCGTACATCCCCAAATATCCCCACCACGAAGCAAAACTGAGGATACAGGAACATTCTAAAAAATCACGTGTTTTGCAGAAGTTGAAAGTGCACGGTCGAAAAAGAATTCATAAACCCAACATGTGCAGGAGAAAATTTTTCCGTTCCGGTGTCCTGCGGACATTCCCGAGTAACTGCAGACTTCTGATTTATAGCACGATCCCTTCCGCGCAGACGAGGATCCCTGTTTTCTATCGTGGAGGAAAGGCAAGGGTCACACTGCTGCACTTTCAACTTCTGCAAAACACGTGATTTTTTAGAATGTTCCTGTATCCTCAGTTTTGCTTCGTGGTGGGGATATTTGGGGATGTACGCAGCTTTTTAGGGAAACTGCAGTCAGTCCAAGTCTCTGCCACATAATGTTCACGTCGCAAGAGAATTTCTACATCTTTGTCGCGTACGTCCGCAGCGGGTTCAATGCTGCTGCCGCAGTAAGGCGAATCAAACGAGAGCGTCCACGTATCAGACTGCCGTCGGAGAATGACCCTTTTCAGGGCCCCAAATATTTAACGCAGGTATAACGTAGGAACTACCTGCTACGTGCTAAGTGATAGATGCGTTGGCCTGGACGCACTTGCCGTGCTACCCTCCTTTTGCAGCCCTTGGATTTGACTGCGATCGCGTACTTGACAGTTACCACCAGCGGTGCAATTACCGGCCTGACCACAAGAACTATTTATGGACAACAAGCGGCAGGTCAATTTCGAAGGATTTTAGTGCCTCGACTGTGAAAGTGAAGAAAAAATTCGGGATGTTCTTCTTTTCGAAAGTTTACGTTCGCTAGTGATCACGTTATCTGATTGTTGTGATTTGTGCTGTAATACAAGTGATATTGCAATTGTTCTTAGTGCATCTGTGTGAAATAAACATATGATTTATTTATCGATTTGAAAGTGAAAGTGAAAAGTCCAGATCGCTGAGCGCGTATCCGCCAAAGTGTCGTATACCTGCTATCTACCCCAGCTGTGCAGTTCGTCCACCTGGCCGTACGCCCCTTGGATTTCGGTACTGTCGTATACCTGCAGACATCTGTGCAGTTCGTCACCGACTGACCCATTGACACACATTTCGAAGCAGCAAATGGATTTATGGCTGAATGATGCAAGTGAGTTTTTAAAACAATCAGTTTCTGCTTCTTCTCTCGTTCGGGTAACGTTATTCGCGCGATTATCTCGTAAACTAAAGCCGACAGCCAAAAACTTTAAAGAGAAATGTTGTTCAGAATAATGGTCTTGACCACATATCCAAAGCTTGTTGAAATCGGAGAGAATTTACATCATCGAGAAACTCTTGTTCGTTGCGATGTCACGGCGTACCACCAACGCTCGGCTGCCGGTGCCGCGCGGCACGGCGGCCCAGGGCGCGCTCTGATTGGTCCGTGTTTTTCGTTAATAACTTCTAAACAAAGCCGCGGACGCCATTTTTGCAAAGGAAAATGTTGTTTCAAATTACCCAAGGAACCTCCCATTTTCGGCTCCTAGGGTAGTTTTGGGACACCCTGTATGTTATTAACAAGTTGTCGATCGAGATCGTGAAAACAGTTAAATATGTATAAATTATTACCTCAAGAATTATCTCAAAAAAGAAAGTTATATATATTAGTCTTTTATGTTAAAGCAAGATTTTTGAAATTTAGTTAGAGGAATTGAATAGTTTCCTTTTCGAATTGTTTTTGAAAAGTGGATTACAGTAAATCCTTAAATAATGTCAATTTTATTGACACCATGAATCGAATGTTCGAACTTCTTAATTTTCTTTATTTTTTTACATGTTTTAGAAACGTATTTCTGTAATTTTTCTGATTAAAACAAAATCAAACACGATATATAGTCTTCTATGCGAACGCTGTCCGTCTTGAGTACGACTGTTGGACAGTATTTAAGGATTTACTGTGGAAAGTTTCTAAAACAAATTATCTAAATTAATCTTTTATTGTAAAGCAATATTTTTGGAACTTAGTTAGTGGAATTGAATCGTTTCCTTTTCGAATTGTTTTTGAAAAGTGGATTACCCACTTGATGAGATTTAATAAATTTTCTATAATATAATAATTCATGAATTCATACTCAATTAATTTATTAACCCCCATACGGTCCACAGGGTGAAAATTCACTGATTCAATATTTTCAAAAAAGGAAAACATAAGGTACATATATGTACATATATAACATTATTAAAATAAAAAATTAGCAAAATAATACCCTTAAAAAATCACAAAAACTAACAAATGTTTTATATTTATTCAGAAACAATTACCCACTTGATGAAATTTTATAAATTCTCAAAAATGAATCAATAATCGACGTTAAATAAGAAAAATAAATTTTTTAAACTCCTAACCATAATTGCAACCCATTTGCAGAAGAATATCGTTGCGATTTGCACGATCGAGCCCGAGTGAAAGAAACAATCAGGCAATTCTGCAATTTCGGTCGCATTAATCGAATTACTATTGATTTCCTGGTACCGTTAGCGACTTTTTCACTTGCCACTGTTGACTCGGCTCGCTGGCTACACAGCTGCGTCAGCGAAAGTGTATCGAGCACGCCGGGAGCACTCGTTTCAGTGAAAAATGTCGAGTTCCAACTTCGACGGTTTAAAACCGTGGTATTTTTCGAACGACCTAGCAACTTTGATTGGTCGCAGAGTATATTGACACGCGGTGCTTGCTCCCACCACTTTGATTTCTTTCGATTACCCGAGGCGGCAAAGTTTTAGTTTGTCTTCCGCACTTTATTCCCTTCTGATCGTCCTTAAACGATACCCATCTGCCCTGCCATCGATCCCAAGTAGACCGCAACTGTCCGACTTCGATTTTAACCAGCAGTCATTTTCTCCTCTTGCTAAATCCGCAATAATCAATAATGAACTTTCGTACTATGATTATATACAGGATGTCTCAGTGACAATGACAATGACAATTACAGTGACAATGACAACAATAGCAATAACAATAACAATAGCGATAGCGATAGCGATAGCGATAACGATAGCGATAACGATAACGATAACGATAGCGATAGCGATAGCGATAGCGATAGCGATAGCGATAGCGATAGCGATAGCGATAGCGATAGCGATAGCGATAGCGATAGCGATAGCGATAGCGATAGCAATAGCGATAGCGATAGCGATAGCAATAGCAATAACAATAATAAGAATAAGAATATTAATAATAAGAAGAAGAAAAAGAAGAATAGTATTCAATAATAAAATTCACCCATTTTACCATTCATCTTTGTCCAAAAGACATTCATGTATTTTTGAAGACAACAAAGATATTTAAGGGTACAAAGGTTAGGCGTTAAGGAACTCACTTAATCGTTGGTATGTTGATAGGAGAGGTTCTGGAGTCTCGGTACCGGGCGCTGGACCTGGAGCCACTTCCGGTTGAGGACTGTTACGCCGCCATTTTGGAGCTGACCAGCACGGTGAAGGAGGACCAGCGTCTGTACCATGTGATCGTGGAGAACGAGCGTGGTAGCGATCGCCGGTCGATGATGCTCAGAGTTGATGAGCCGGGCCAGGTAATTAGCATAATAACGATCTCGTTGTGACCGCGTATGCGCAAGAACACGGAACAAAGAGATAGTACGGTCGAAATAAGTCCAAAGGAAAAGTACAGACAGAGTAGAGCACAAATCGTAATTTAAAAATGACTAATAGTCTGACTGATTTGTTAGTCATAGCAAAATATTCATTAGTCATAACCCTTTGATTAGTTAGTCATAACTACATGGCACTAATTAGTCACAGCTCTAAGTCATCGTTAGTTACTGCTTATTAGTTATGACTAATCATTAGTTAGTTTAAACGATCAGTCATCAATCTTTAGTCATCAGTCACTATTGTGCTATTAACATACATTAATATGTATATTTAAACTGTACCGGTATTTCCAGTGATCAAACAAAATTTAATTAAATATAATTTCAATTTAAATTCATCGTGTTATTATTACTCTATTTATGGATATTTCTTTGTTATTATTATATCTTGTTTTAACTTGTGACAATTTTTAGTCATTACTCATAGTGAAATTTTGATTGCCCATTTAGTCATTAGTCATTAAATTACGTCATTAGTTATCAGTCATTAGTCATCAAATTTCGTCATTAGTCATTAAATTTCGTCATCAGTCATTAGTCATTAAATTTCATCATTAGTCAGATTCAAGTATTTACTTAGACATTAATTTATTAGTCAGTTTTGTGTCAATAATCATATTTTTGACATTCTTGCGCACATAACCACTTCTAACAATTATCAGTCATTAGTTATAGTGAAATTCGAACTGCCTATTTAGTCATTAGTTATGCCTTTATAGACAGTATTCGATATCCATTCTTAATAAAAATTTAGTTATTATTCATTAGTCATCACGCTCAAAAATTTAGTCATTATTCATTAGTCATTACGCTCAAAAATTCAGTCATTATTCATTAGTCATTACGCTCAATAATTTAGTCATTATTTATTAGTCATCACCCTAAAAAATTTAGTCATTATTCATTAGTCATCACGCTCAAAACTTTAGTCATGATTCACTAGTCATGCTCAAGTTATCACTTAGTCATTATTCATTAGTCATGCTCAAGTATTCACTTAGTCATTAATTTATTCGCCATGTTTCTAGTGTTGAATTTTCTAGAATCAATCATTTATCATTTTAATTGAGCGACTGTCTCGAACACCTAGTATTTGCTCAGTCATTAACTAAATAATTACTTAGTCATTAACTAATTATTAGTCACTATTAAAAGCTTATCAAGTCAATAATCATAATTATGACTAGCGTTTGCTCAACTCTGGTTGAACGTTAGAACTGTAAGCGTTCGAATACTGTCGCGTCTAATTAAAAAATAGGATCGAAAGAGGGAGAGAGAAGGGCAGAAGGAGAGTCAGAAATTAATTAGTAAATGAACGGGTACAAGACGGGAATACCGAAGACAAGATTCAGCTTACAAGCGCCGTTATTAAACGTAATCCCGATACAATTTGGCGGAGATGAAAGAGCAGAGACACAGAGTGGAAGGGGAACAAATAAACGTACCATAACGGTAAAAGAATAAATCGCGCTCGTGCACGGATCGCAACGGAGTAATAGCGGAAAACGCGATAAATAGAAGAGGAGGAAATATTGTAATAATGTTTCCGGCAAATGGAAGCTCGAGTATTATCCGTTCGAATGTTTGCGATGTTTCCGAACGAGCGGGGAACGGTTTCGTTCGCGTGCCGGCGTAGGTAATCGACGGCCCAATTAAACAATGGCGAACCTGTGCGCTCGATATTTAATTAAAGTATAAGTATTCGGAGCGCATACGCGAACAGAATCCGCTCTGCTTTTTCTCTCTCTCTCTCTCTCTCTCTCTCTCTATGCTCTCTTCATCCCACCCCACCCCTCCGAATGTGGTCGTGTGTAAAAGCTTTTTTCCGTCCCTCGTATTTGTTACAGATTCCGCTCGTTATCGGCGCCGTCGCTGGGTTTACGGTGCTCTCCGTCCTGATAATGGGATTCGTTTGTTTCCTACGTTCGGATAGATGCTGCGTGGCCAGAAACACTGTGCCCGCTCTGCAGCAAGTGCATTGGTGAGCACGCGAACCCACGTCGGACGTTCCTGTTTGTTCGTTACCCGCGAATCAACAAGTCCGAGCAATTTACATGGTGGAACCGAGGGGATTCTTAGTGGAGCACCTGGCCAGACCTGGCCCGACCACGCCCGATGGAACCTAATGAATTATTCTTTCATTAACGGCACCGCGATCCCGGGGATCCGTCACTTTTTCTACTCGTGGTGGGAAAGACTGACCCACGGGATATCGATGGAAACTTATCTATTGTTCCGCGCGAACGGGGCGAACTGACGCGACAAGTACTTTCCAAATAGAAATGGGGATCATTGGTCAGAACCTGGGGAAGAAGGTGCATTTATTCGGATGGCACGATGGGGGACTTTTGGGAAGTTGAGGATAGGACTGGGCAGTGGGAAATCTATAGTTAGTTGTGTATTGTTCTTTATGGAAGATGTTAACAAGTAGGTGATTGATTATCGAGTGGATATATAGACGACTGGTCGGACCAGGTTGAAGGGGATAAGTGTATGGTAGAGCTACAACTTTTACCGGCGTATATGAGTACCTCGGGTACCCGAGTACCCATGAGATATTCGGGTAGAGGAAACCTACCTGGGTATCTCATAAAACAGCCATGTCCCCAGGTTCTCAGGTACCTCATAAGACAGCCCTGTACCCGGGTATGTCATAAGACAGCCCTCTACCCGGGTATGTCATAAGACAGTCCTGTACCTGCGAATCTCATAAAACAGCCTTGTCCCCAGGTACTTAGGTATCTCATAAGACAGCCCCATACCTGGGAATCTCAGAAGTCAGCCATGTCCCCATGTTCCCAGGTACTTCATAAGACAGTCCTGTACCCGGGTATGTCATAAGACAGCCCTGTACCTGGGAGTCTCAAATGACAGCCATGTCCCCAGGTTCTCAGGTATCTCATAAGACAGCCCTGTATCCGTATATCTCATAAGACAGTCGTGTCCCCGGGTACCCGGGTATCTTATGAATATACTGAGAATTTTATACATTCAGAGCATAAATTATTTTGTGCAATTTAAAACAAAAATCGTACATATTTTTCGTCTGCTTCTTGCAATTGATGCAAACGATTTTTATTTTCCATAAAGATCCTATGTTCCGGTTATAAGTTACCCTGGTACTCGGATAATTTTTGTTTACCCGAATAATTTACTGAAATTTCGTTAAAATTACACAGCAAAAGCATAATAAAATAGAGCGTAGAACAAGCTTTAAACTGACATATAACTTCTTAAATTAAGGTAAATTTATTTATCTTTATAAAATTGCAGTTGACACAAAGGAACAAAAATCCTGCACTTCGCTCTTTACTAATAATTTCCTTTTGTACATAGAACGTTTGTTATAGAAGCTTTCTGCAAAGATCAAATTATAATTGTGAAGAAGAATTTCAGTAAAAATGTGTATTGTTTATTAGATATACAGGGTGGGGCGCCCATTTACCATCTAGATTTACGTCATTATTATTACGCATAGCAAACAATGTTTTGGATGAAGTTGAATGGTTTTGAGAGGGGCACATTCTGATGGTACATTTCTTTTGTAGGTGGACGTGTAAAGGACATATGAAGGTCATTAATGTTTTTTTTTAAATGGAATCATATATTTTTTATTGCATCAGCTTGTTAGAAACGCGGTCTTTTCTCTCCATAGGTTCTGGGTTAAGTGCCGTGCGGTTCCTCACAGTCCTCTTACCAAAGTTATAGCATTCCCCACTTCGTGGCCAGATCCATCAGAACTATGTGTTCTTGTTATTATTTAGCAATACGACGTCGGGTCGATTGCCTTTTCTAAAGGTTTCCCTTTGAATAGGCAGCCATTTGTTCGGCACCGATACCTGAGGGACTCTACGCGGTCCTCAGTTTATTATGTCGTATGGCATTGGGGTTGTCATAAATCCCTGCCATAATATGTCAAGGAACCAAACATTTCTTCGGGAGGCCTTCCCGAAACTCTCTATTAGTTGCGTCACTGCTAACACATGCTAACAAGCTGATGCTCCTTCATATTCTTTACAAAAAAAGTATTAATCTATTTGTGTAAAAAAAATCATTAGTTTAGGAGATATTTTGATTATAATTTGTTCTTGCTCTCCTACTACATTATCACATTGAATTCATATTATTGACCAGAGAGTCGAGATTTCCTAACAAATTATAATTAAAATATCTCCTAAACTAATGATTTTTTTACACAAATAGATCAATACTTTTTTTGTAAAGAATATGAAGGAGCATCAGCTGATGCAATAAAAAATATATGATTCCATTTAAAAAAACATTAATGACCTTCATATGTCCTTTACACGTTCACCTACAAAAAAATGTACCATCAGAATGTACTCCTCTCAAAACCATTCAACTTCATCTGAAACATTGTTTGCTATGCGTAATAATAATGACGTAAATCTAGATGGTAAAATGTGGCGCCCCACCCTGTATAAAAAATCCATTAGATAGTACGATTTCGGCAACTCTTCCCAAATTTATTATTTCCTCGAGAACGTCTCGCGGAATCGATAGATATGAAAGGGAGGTGGCGGGAACGAGGTGAAAATCAATCGAGAACGGAGACAGAAGGTTCGATCTGTTCCAGCACGAAGGCCTCGAACACGATGATCGAGGATCCACGGCTGACGGTGGACACGATGGAACGCAACAGCCAGCAGTACGCCTCGGAGAAACGACCCAATCACGTACTGAAACCGGTTCCGTCGCAGCAGTACCAACAGGAGTGCTATCAGCACGATCCCCCACACCAGCAGTCGCACTATCAGAGGCATCATCATCACCACGGGCAACACCACGGGCCACAGTACACGCTTCAGGTCAGATAAGTTGATAGACAGAGAAAATCAAGAAACACCAAAACAAAAAAAAAGAAACGAATCAAGATAAGAAAGAAGCTGTTCTCACGAAAAAAGTAGAGAACGATGTCGCTGAGCGACGTCCCTCGGACTTGATTTTATTCCTCCCCGCAACACCTCACGATCCCAAAAGCATCACTTCGAACGCACGAACGACACGGGCGACATTTTTTCTCTATAAACGCACCGTGTACACGATAAACGCAATAAGGCCGTACACGATAAACGCAACAAAAATATCCACTGTGTAACTCTCCACTTTGTAATCTGATCTCGACTCAAGTACATCGGTGTGCACCACTATTAATGCGACGCGGAGAGTCGCAGTCATCGGGTACAAAGTCCCGTGCGTCATTACAATGTAATAACAATATAAAATCGTTTCTATTGTTACTTTTTTTTTCACAAACTTTCACCAATATATTTGTAGCATTTTTTCGATTAAAATAAATGTATACGATAAATGCAACCAAATACCACCGAGGCTGTTGCGTTTATCGAGGATTTACTGTATTCGCCACTTTTTTCCAACCAACGGAATTATTAATATCTGGTTGAAGGCTAGCTTTTTTATTCCGAAAGTGTTTCAGGGCTAATCTAGGAATGTTCAACTCGAGATAAGAGCCCGTTTCGTTCCGTTCGCTTTCCCTCACCTCCGTTGCGATGCGATCTCGTTCGATAGATGCAACGAAGCATGACCCCTCTGCAGCAAGAGAGTTTGCGACAAAATGAGACATAGAGGAGACTCTCTTTTAGTGTTTGATTGCTCGTTGTACGATAGTAGCTGGCTGGACTCGAGGGCCTCGTCGTTGCGACTGCCGTGTCCAAGAAGGACTCGAGAATGAGCGACAAACTTCATTCTTCCGAACCATAAACGAATTCGACTGAGGGAATTATGTCACTGGAGCTTTTAATGTAACACAGTAGATTGGTAAAATTTGTTATCGTTTTGTTGGATTTTCTATTTAATGTAGAGCCACTTCCAGGTTATTGTAGAGCCTCGATTATCCAAACTAGACAGAGCACCATGAGAAACGTTGCTTAATTGTAATGCTACATTAGATGTGTTTATTTGTACAGGATGTATACAGAGTAATGGTCATCACTTGCTGCAAAATTGTTTATACCATAGACAATTGTTGTCAAAGTTGGTTTTTACAGCAACAAATTCGACTCATTGAGAATAGAGAATGTAATCCAATAGATGTGGGTGAGAAAATGCCAGAAATCCAAGTTCCAATCCTAGGCGATCAGTTGTTTAAATGTTATGAGTGTTTAAAGTTCAGTAATTTGCAATAATTTTTCGAGAACGTAGACTTGCAAGCATAGTCAAGTTGGACTAACGGCCAACCCTCTCCATCCCCACCCGGACGAACCTAACCCTGACCAACCTCCGCTCATTGGACGATGTCTAAGCGCATACTAATATGGCGCGCCCTTACCTGTCATAATCGCTCAACTTTAAACACTCATAACTTTCGAACCATTAATCTCTGAGAATTGGAACTTTGATTTTTGGCACTATCTCACTCACATCTACTGGATTACATAGAACACACGACTATTGACTTTCCGCAGTTTCTTTTTGCAGACGAATTTCAAGAACGTGGAATAAAATAGAATCTTATTTCCAGTGCCTTTTGCAGATCTGAAATGAATAAAAATTGTGTTAAATTCTGTCGAATGTTTTAAAATTCTACCCGCTCTCGAAAATTTTCAAGAGCCATAAATGCATAAAGATCCGCAGTCTGGTCGTAAACAATTTCTTGGCAAGATTCATTCACAAATGTCCACCAATCCAAAGGTGTAGGGAGATTTGTGGGAACGTTGTCAAATAAACAAGCGTGTTTTTCTGCCGAGGTTTATTCAAATCTGTTATTATTTCACAATATAAATAAGAAGAATTTTTAAATTCATAAAATTATTGAAACACTCGTTGATGCCAAATTCTATGAATTTAAACATTCTTCTTTTTCACACAGTAAGTAGATATTAGTTTTCCTCAATCTAGATTAACATGCAATATAATATTTAATTATTTCTTGAAAATGATCCAAAGTAAGATCGAAACGTTGAAATTAATGTGGTAATTTGCAAAAGTGTTTTAACGTATTTGTTATAAATAAATTCGTTGATAGGGAACGAGAAACAAATAAATATTAAGAAAAAAGTGAACATCAACTGTGTCATGTCTGATACAGTTAACAAATCTAGTACATAGTAAACTAAAAATTATATTTATTTTTTTGAAAATGCTGTTTCAATTTTTATCAACAGTTTTGAGCTCACAAAAGCTGACCTTCTTTCAATTTTTTCATCCCAATTAAAAAAATCCTGCAGCGAAGGGTTAATTAGAACTATTATCATCGGTAGAAATTTACATTAACAACACTATCTAACTCCACCACAGATTCTAGGAACAAATTACCATTACTTTTCAAACACCCTGTACAATAAATAGTGTTACTTACGAGTCGCCTTAGATTCAGTTATTCAAAATGTTTTGTGTCACCAACATGACAGTAGTTCGAATAATCGAGGTGCTACAATACTAACCATTAAACGACTGATGTTACATAAGTAACCAATGACTAAAGGAGTCATAGTGGAGGAAATAGAGCTTCCACGAATGGCCCAATATTCGTTGTGAAACAGCATAGAACCCACGACTACAGTAATGTTTCTATTAACGCGACAATGCTGCGCACGATTGATGCAACCTAGTTATCCCCCTAAAACTTAGTAATCTGATCTCGTCTCGCCCTTTGTAGATAAAAACAAATAATGTGTGCGCACGATTTACGCGACCAAGACTGTCCCACTAATCGAAACATTGCTGTATTTTTTCCCGGAGTACCTTCTTGGACACGCCAGCCACTCTCAGCCACTCACGCAAGACTTCTCCGCAAAAACCGGACATTCCAGTCAGGCATGAACGACCCCCCCCCTAGTTTTCGATCTAGTGGCTAGAATGAAGTTGCTGCAAGCGTTTGCAAGCCAAGATCGTTTTTGAACCACACATACCATCGTAGCGTGCTTGTCGACGCACCCCTTGTCCGTTTCCTTCTGTCCCCCACTCTCTCTCTCTCTCTCTCTCCAATTCTCTCTCGTTCTCTGTCCTCGTCTCATTCTATCTTTCCGTTCGCACTTATCGGGAAGTGGTCTCTCGAACAAAAGCATCGGCACTGGTACGTATTGAATCGAAAAGTGAGGAGAGAGAGGGGAAGGGCGGGGGAGAGGGAGGGGGAGACACGACGAGTGCACGTGATAAGCTCGATCGTTGATAATCACGGTGAATAAGAGCAATCCACGTACTGGGCCGGGATGATTTAATTCTAGCTGTTTTTCACCCCTATCGGTCATATCGACCATCACGTTGACGTCCCACGAACTGAGAACCCTCATGAATTCAGAACAACCCCTCCGGAATGCTATCGGAGATTAACCACCCGGCTTCGAGAGTTCGATTAATTTATTAATAATCTACGCAATGGTAGAACAGTTTTTTAATATATTAAATTCAAGTATTAAATATGTATTACTAGACCCTGAAGTTTATGCAAAATTAAAAAATTCTAAGTGAATTTCAACGAAGTGGGGTGAAATTTATTTTCTGCTTAATTGCATTTAGTAACGGTATTTTTAAATGTCTGTTTTTCTATTTTATTTTTGAAAACTGGAACTCATTAAGAAACTCGTAGAAGAACTCAATTATTAAATGTATAATTATAATAACTAGATCACGAAGTTTATGCAAAATCAATATTTTCTACGTGAATTCCAACAAAAACTGGGTGAATTTTTTGTTAAATACAATTAGTAACGGTATTTTTAAATTTCAATTTTTACTGGTTCTTTTTCATTTTTGAAAGCTTGAACTCATAATGGAACTCATAGGAGATCTCATTTATTAATTATATAATTAAAATAACTAGATTACGAAGTTTATGCAAAATCAAAATTTTCTATGACAATTCCAACAAACTGGGGTGCAATTTTTTTTTAAATACATTTAGTAACGGTATTTTTAAATTTCGTTTTTTAACTTTTTTTATTTTTGAAAATATGAACTCATAAAGGAACTCATAGTACAACTCATGTGGTTCGATATTCTAACTCGGGTGGTTAACACTCGAACCTCCCTCGTCTTCTCGAGTCAACACTTTACCTATCGATTGTGTTATATTTCATAGTGATTTTACATTAAAAAAACTGAGACTGTCAAGATTCATTAAGGGGAAATTATTAAATAAATATCTTTTTTGTTAACATCCAGGATGATCGGTAACTGGTGATACGGTTTAATAGAGGGTGATTCCAGATTTATAAAAAAATTAAAACTGTAAAGATGCTTTAATTGGAAACTATTAAATAAATATCTTTTTTGTTAACATTCAGGATGTTCGGTAAATAGTAGTTCAGTTTAAAAGAGGGTGGTTCTACATTTAAAAAATTGAGACTGCAAAGATGCTTTAATTTGAAATTATTAAATAAATATCTTTTCTACAAGAGGGTGGTTCTACATTTAAAAAATGGGGACTGTAATGATGCTTTAAGGGGAAATTATTAAAAAAATATATTTTTTAAAATATGGTGATTCTACATTTAAAAAATTGAGACTACAAAGATTCATGAAGGGGAAACTATTAAATAAATATCTTTTTTGTTAACATTCAGGATGTTCGGTAAATAGTAGTTCAGTTTAAAAGAGGGTGGTTCTACATTTAAAAAATTGAGACTGCAAAGATGCTTTAATTTGAAATTATTAAATAAATATCTTTTCTACAAGAGGGTGGTTCTACATTTAAAAAATGGGGACTGTAATGATGCTTTAAGGGGAAATTATTAAAAAAATATATTTTTTAAAATATGGTGATTCTACATTTAAAAAATTGAGACTACAAAGATTCATGAAGGGGAAACTATTAAATAAGTATCTTTTTTGTTAACATCCAGGATGTTCGGTAAATAGTGGTTCAGTTTAAAAGAGGGTAATTCCACATTTAAAAAATTAAGACTGCAAAGATGTTTTAATTGGAAATTATTAAATAAATATATTTTCTAAAAGGGGGTGATTCTACATTTAAAAAATTGGGACTATAAAGATTCATTAAGAAGAAATTATTAAATAAATATCTTTTTTGTTAACATACAGGATGATCTATAACTGGTGGTACAGTTTAAAAGAGGATGATTCTACATTTAAAAAATGGAGACTGTAAAGATGCATTAAGGGGAAATTATTATATAAATCTTCTTTTTGAGAATTTAACTTAGAGATATAATAATTGAAACATTATTACTTCTAAGTATTAATCGAAACCCATGAACTGATACTTGGTTATTTAAATTGACTCGTATTCGTGAAAACATATTGAACTTGATCCCACCCCTTACTGGTAGGTAAAGTGTTAACAATCCAGGTCCATCGAGGGGTTGAAAAACGAGCAACCCTTACCTAGAAATGAGAACACATTTCAATCTCCTGTCTCGAGACATTCGAACAATTTTATCACTTAGTACCATAGGCTCGCACAAGCATTGACCAATTCGGATCCCTTCGGTTCGTCGTTCACCACCCCACTCTCACGGTAGATCGAGATAGCGATTTGAGTGATTTATGCGGTCACCAGAGTGCATTACGCATGCATTTGGTTGCATCCACTAGCCGCCGCGCCGGTGTCCCTTTCCCAATTACCTGCAATCTCCTTGTAGGTAATTTAATTTAGGTACGTGTGCCTAAGTAGCACCGGATACAGCCACTTCTACCATAACGCGATTACGATCTTCCGGAGGGGGCAGCCGAACCGTACACCGTTTCGCATTAGTCGAGATCGTTAACGTCGACCCCCGCGAAACGTTTCCCCGGCACGGTGACTCGCGAAACTGGGTCGAAACGAATCTCGACTCGAAGAAACACTCGTTGAACTCGATCCGGTATCGTTCGCTGTGTACATTAACAATTATACCACTCGGTCCCTGATAAGTAATTATTCGGAAGGTATCCTTCGATTTTAATGAAACTCAAACATGTTATAGAGTTCGACGTTTTGAACAACTTTTTCCTTTTCCAATATAGGGCGGTCGCTTTTACTTTTCAAGATATTCGCAAAAAACTATTGCTAATAGTGTATTGAATTTTCGTTAATTATTTTGGGAAAGGGTTACTGTACCCCGATTTTTATGAAATTTAAATATGTTATAGATTTCAACATTTTGAACCACTTTTTCTTTTTCGAATATAGGGCGGTCGCTTTTACTTTTCGAAATATTCGCAAAAAACTATTGCTAATACTGTATTAAATTTTCGGTAATTATTGCGAAAGGGTTACTGTACTCCGATTTTTATGAAATTTTAATATGTTTATAGATTTCGACGTTTTGAAAAACTTTTTCCTTTTCCAATATAGGGCGGTCACTTTTACTTTTAGAAATATTCGCAAAAAACTATTGCTAACACTGTATTGAATTTTCCCTATATATTATATATTATGTAATATAATCCCTATATATTAACCCTATATATGTATCACCCAATATAGAGTGAGGTCCTGTATTCTCTATCTGATCCCCACAACGTGTTTAAAAAAAAAGACAGCCTTACGTTGCCACGGGGCGTGCAAGAATCCAGAAAATTGAATACAGTATTAGCAATAGTTTTTCGCAAATATCTCAAAAACTAAAAGCGACCGGCTTACATTGTAAAAGGAAAATTTTGTCTGCATATCGAGATCTATAACATATTTGAGTTTCATCAAAATCGGAGTAACCCTTTCTCAATAATCACCCAATAAAGGTATTTGATAACGGTTGGTGACTCACCCTCCATATTTGCCAACGCAATAATAGTTGCTATATTAGGATCTAATGTCAACTGGTCAAACGTTACAGATCGCTTATTCGACGGGTTACGGACTGGATCAAAAGGTTTGTTTCATTTCCACCTGAACGGTCGTCTCTGTCTCTGTCTTTCCGAGTGAAGCATGACACTTACCATGAGAAATCTTTCTTTTAGCGTGACCGTAACCTAATCCTGTCCCGCCTCGAGCCCAGCCCAGACCTAATCGAAGTTTATCCCAAACTGACCAATCCACCACGGACCTAAACTTCTAGCGTCGTCTATTGAAATATCTAGTGGACACGATTTCGGTCCTGATACAATCCCAGGTTTTTCGGACCCAATGTTACGCTCCCGGGTGTCCACACATAACCGGACTACATCGTCCGAGCTAATTTCAAGCGAAATTATTCAGCCTGACCCAGTTTCGCGAGAAACATCCTGAATAAGAAACGAATATACCGACTATCATCGTATCACGCCCTGTGTATCGTCCTATACAGGGTGTCCCAATTAATTCCTACAAACTTTACCAGCGTGTTCTACACGCAAAACTAGGAAAAAAATGTTATATGAACATACGCTCTAAAATGCTTTATTCTAGAGTTATAACTAATAATAGAAAATGGTAACTCGTTAATGCCAGTTCACTAGTATTTTGTATTACTAATTATAACTCTAGAATAAAACATTTTAGAGGGTATGATCATATGACATTTTTTTCTTAGTGTCGCGTGTAGAACACGCTGGCAAAGTTTGTCAAGGGAAGAAACTGGGACACCTTATATATTAAAGAAAAACCGGGTCCAATGTATGCACGAGACGCCCTTCTTGTTGTTCTGTGCCGTAGAAGAAGCGATCGCATCGACAAGAAGCGGCTGCGTTCCGAAATTTCGTTCCGGCCAATCTGCAGCTTTAGTGCCCGCTCTCGCATCGGAAGAGGGCCGTTTCCGGTTACGCCCGCGCACGTGCTCCCTTTCAAAATTGAAGACTGAATTAAGCGTGTTCGTTCCGGGCGGCGCGTCCTTGTACGAGCTCGATCCATGTAAACGGGACAGGCTTTCAGAGTTTACGGATGGCGACGATCGTTGTCAGATATAAATCGTTGCCGAAGAAATCCCGCTGCCTAAATGGCCGCAACCCCTTGCCTTACTGTAACAGTCACACAATTGAAGTTGTAAATTTTTTTACAGGTTGACTCTATCAGTTTTTTTGCAAATTTTCTTGTACATATACACTCACCGTAGCTTTTGATAAACACAGCCTATCGTTTTGATAATTAAAAACAGTCAGACTATTAGTCACTTTTAATTGTTAGTAGAATGATCTGATTGATTGTTAGTAGCCATTTTTTGATTTGTTATTCGAAGCTGTTTGGCACCAGTTGATCACAGCACTGGATAATCGTTAGTCAATGCTTATTAGTTTATTAGAACTAATGATTAATCATAACTAATATGCAATGACTAACGATGACTTAGTGCCCTGACTGGCTAGTGCCGTGTGCATAGTTGCCAATGACTGATCAACGGATTCTGACTAATCATTAATTTTGCTATGACTAACAATCAGTCAGACTATTAGTCAATTTTAATTGTTAATAGAATGGTCTGACTGATTGTTAGTCATCATGGCACTAGTTGATCATAGCTCTGGGTAATCTTTAGTCATTGCTTATTAGTTTATTAGAGCTAATGATTAATCATAACTATTTAACAATAACTAGAGCTATGTCTGGCTAGTGCCATGTACTTGTGAGTAACTAATCCACGGTTTCTGACTAATGACTAATTTCGCTATGACTAACAATCAGTCAGACTATTAGTCACTTATAATTGTTAATTGATTTCTGTCCTCCTCTGCTCCCTATCGTCTCCTTGTCATCAAACTCTCGCGACCTTATAGAAAAAATCTTGTACACGAAATTCAACCTGACTATAAGGCAAGGGGTTCGCTTAACAAACAGAAGTAATCGTATCCCCTTTCTCGCTGGCGATTAGACGTTCAAATGCGAAGAAGAGGAACATACAGTATTCTCTCCATAGCGTCGCGGTTTTCTCTCTGCCATCTTTAAAGTGATCTCTAAAGTGTTTCAGGAAAATCTCTTTTAACTAAATTTCCAATATAAAATAGTGTCGATTACTTGGGCCGTCGGTCGATGCGACGCTAATGAGGGAAAACTGTATTAATCCCTGATTAATGGGAACTTGCCAAGATGGCGGACGTGCCGTCAAGCGCAAACATCCGGCGAGCTGTAAACGCGTGTCCGTTCGAACTCGGCTCGCTAAAGGTATACGCGCATCTGTTTATTTAAATCGATACACCATGAGAGAGAGAAAGACAGCTAATCTGTGTGTGTATGTATGTGTACGAAACAAGCACAATGAGAAAGAGAGAGAGAGTGAGAGAGGAAGGCATAACGTGCTCGCTCGTTAGCGGACCGTAAACGATTTAATCGCTCAAGGGTATTTCCGTTGGTTGCGTTTAACGACAGCGATTCCAGTGCCCGCCACGATATCGTCGCGAATTCGTTTTACGGCCGCGCACGATCCGGCCATCGCGTGTGTGCTCGAATTACGTTTACGTACGCGTAATAACGTTACATATCGGGCCCTACGCAGCCTCTTTTCTACTATCGCCGCGTTCCCCATTAACTCTTTCACAGTTCCCGGGACGAAACAGCTGTGCCTAGCGAAAATTTTCCCAACGAAACAACTGTTCCATTGTTTTATATTATCGAACGTGATTAGGAACATTCGTAGCTTTATTCGCTTTTTCTTACAATAGTTTTGAGGGTGGGGAAGAGAATTTTACAGTGCCGGATTAAGCCGTAATTGTAAAATATTATAGAACACAATAAATGACTTTTTTTAGGAGTAATAACTTTTTTTAATACTTTATTGTATTATAATTAGAATGGATTATGGGGCCCATTCACGGTCAAGCATATTGCGCAACATTATTGACCGTGAATGATAATGATTGTCAAACATATTGCGCAACAGTGACTATTGCGAAACATTATTGACCGGGAATGATAATGATTGTCAAGCATATTGTGCAACATTATTGGCCGTGAATGATAATGATTGTCAAGCATATTACGCAACATTGTTGACCGTGAAGGGTAATGATTGACTAATTAATACAATATGGATTTGAATGGACAATAATTGTTGCGCAATATGCTTGATTGTGAATCGGCCCCTTAATCCATTTAATCGTATATACTATAAAGAATTAAAAAAAAGGTCATTTATTTCACAGATACTATTCCTTAAAAAAGGTCAGCCATTGTGTTATTTTACTTTCGCTACAAGAAATCTCCCAATCGAAGAATGAAATTTTACTCTCCCTCGATTTTTAATAAAATCATTTAACAAAATAGAAACGCGGATAAACATTTCAGACGCAGCGAAGTGATATTTTTAATGGCAGTGTGTTTTGGTAGTTCAGTGAAGATTTAAATGGAAATTAGTGCATTCGTTTATTAACAGAACACATATACAGTGGAACCTCGGTATACGACTTATACGACTTCTGTTCGGTATAGGGCATAAATTTTTATTGTGAATTTTGTTTTTTTTAATCATTATCTCAGAGGAAAAATTAAATTAATAATCATTTAGTGTTTCTATTCAATTATGAGTGTTTCTTTTTGTATTTTGACATTAAACAGAGTTTAAATTTAAAAATTTATCATAAAATTTAATTTTCCATTTATATGTTTGAATAGCGTTTAAACAATTACTTATAATTATATCCTATATATCGATTGTATTTGTTGATCATATTAAATTACTAATATACTTATTAAACTACTAATTAATAATTGATTTACAAAGCAACTTTGCAAACTACCAAAGTAATTCCGACGTTTCGATCTTTATTCAGATCATGTTCAGGGGTTACTAGTGTTTAATCCTTCATGCATGATTTTGATGATTGGGTTTTAAAAAAATTGAAAGAATGTCACTTTCTGTGTTTTATTTAAGGGAAAATATTTAAAAAAATTGAAACATTTAAAAAAAATAAAAATAATTTATAATAGTAAGAAAACACAATCTTAGTTTGCATAAAAATAGATAATGACATCTTGTTGCTAATGACCTTAGATGTTCAGGCAACATTAAATAAATAAAATAAAATAAAAAAACAATAATCTAATCTAAAAAAAAGTCTAATCATCAGGAGCGGATTAAAAAGACGTATACCGAGGGTTCCACTGTACAAAGAAACTAGATCACCGATTTAACGTTTTCAATCACATTCAAGAGGACTTTGAAAAAAAAACTGAAAACAGGCTGCAACTGGTCTAGTTTCCATTTTAGACCGGCTCTGAAAACGAGGAGCCCTTAATTTGTCCGAACGAAAGAATCTCTTGTTCACAGAGCCACCGAGTATACATATCGTTAGCTTCATTTAAACGAAACGGTTAACTCGTATGGAAAAACACGCGTGCGAGTTCCTTCAGCAATGGCGGGGCATTGTAACACGCGAAACGTCTCTGAAAGACGTAATTACTGGACCACGGATCCTTACGCATTCACAGCGCGCGAACATCTTAAAGAGAAGACGAGACACGCGTTTCCGCGATCCCTTTTTTTTGGTCGCTTTCAACCTATTGAAATTATTTATGCAGCAAGGAAAATTCTGCCTTGGACACGACTGGAAAATTATACACATCCGCAGTCCACTAATTACAAACAGCGGAATGCCCCACCGAAGCAGTCTGAAGTCTCTTGAATTTCCTTTGGATAAAAACATTCTCTGTTTTCCGTAAAATACTGTTAAATAAATTTTCAAATTGTTAGAAATAGAAAGAAATACATTTAAGAACGATATTAATTTTCATATTTTTTTATATATTTATTCAACGTCGCTTTATCATCCGCAGTCCACTAATTACAAACAGCGGAATGCCCCACCGAAGCAGTCTGAAGTCTCTTGAATTTCCTTTGGATAAAAACATTCTCTGTTTTCCGTAAAATACTGTTAAATAAATTTTCAAATTGTTAGAAATAGAAAGAAATACATTTAAGAACGATATTAATTTTCATATTTTTTTATATATTTATTCAACGTCGCTTTCAACTCTTTATTTAATAATTTTTAGAAAGTACCATTTACCTCCGATTTTGATGAAATTTAAATATGTTACAGAGTTCGATATTTTGAACAACTTTTTCCTTTTGCAATATAGAGCGATTGCTTTTAGTTTTCGAGATATTTGCAAAAAACTATTGCTAATAATTTTCCGTATTCTTGCACGCTCCGTGTCGGTTTACATTTTTTTGTAAACATGTTGTGGGGACGAAAGAGAGAAAACAGGGTCTCACTCTATATAGGGTGATAGATATATAGGGTAAGCTTTTAATTTTGAAGAATACAGAAAATTCAATACCGTATTAGCAATAGTTTTTTGCAAATACCTCGAAAACTGAAAGCAATCCCTATACATTGCAAAAGGAAAAAATTGTTCAAAATGTCGAACTCCATAACATATTTAAATTTCATCATAATTCAGAGGTGAAGTGGTACTTCCAAAATAATTATTCATACGTTTTATCAACAAGTTTTCGGTGAAATCTTGTGCGCCATTAAGAGCAGGAACCTACAGTTGCGAACAGTTTCCGAACGATATCAATTTTCAAGTTTCATACTGTTTAACGTGTTTCATTTCAAGTTTTAAATAAATCTAATTATGTAGATCGATAAAAACTGCAATAATGTGTAAGATTTCACTGAAAATTTATTTATGAAAAGAATGGGTAATTATTTAGAAAGTAACCGATTTTGATGAAAGTTAAATATGTTACAGAGTTCGACATTTTGAACAACTTTTTCCTTTTGCAATGTAAAGTGATAGCTTTTAGTTTTCGAGATATTAACAAAAAAAATATTGCTAATAAGGTATTGCATTTTCTGTATTCTTCAAAATTAAAAGCTTACCCTATATAAAGTGAGACTCTGTTTTCTCTGTCTCGTCCCCACAACGTGTTTACAAAAAAAACAGTCTTACGTTGCCACGGAGCGTGCAAGAATACGGAAAATTATTAGTAATAGTTTTTTGCAAATATTGCTATATTGCAAAAAGAAAAAATTGTTCAAAATGTCGAATTTCATAATATATTTAAATTTCATCAATATCAGAGGTAAATGGTACTTTCTGAATAATTATTAAACAAAGAGTTGAAAGCGACGTTGAATAAATATTTAAAAAAATATATAAAAATTAATGTCGTTCGGAAACTTTTGTCCCAAACTGTATTTCTTTCTATTTCTAACAATTTCAAAATTTATTTAACATTATTTCTGCTTCTCTAAATTTCACCCGTTCGTTTCCACCATAAATTCAAAAGCTCTGGAATCTAATAAAAACTCGCGTTACATCGCAGTGTAACTTGAATCTATTGAGTTTCATAAATGAACTGCGGGCAGAATTCACGAGGCCGAGTAATTCAGCTTGTAAAAATGATGGATGATCACTGGACCATTTCCGGTGATTTTAATGGGCTGCGAAGGGGTTGTTCCGATCGTGGACACATCGCGTTTCCATTGTAACGATTAATTCGCCGTTAAATCTTCCGTCGCTGTAATCGAACGATCGCGACCTCGCGCAATGACGCTGTACGCGAAACAGTATATATTCTATAGACGCGACAATTTCTACACGATAGATGCGACCAAAACTATTCTTCCTTCCTCCCTCAACTTAGTAATTTCTCTCTTTACACATGCTGTCCTTCTGATTTTGCTGAAATTTGTTGCCAAAGCTTATCCTTAATTTAAAAAAAGTCCCTAAAAGTATTTTTGGCGACAAAGCCTCGTTTGCCCCTCAACCCCCTTCAAAGTTTCGACAGTTCTTACTAAATATTTTATAAAATATTGATTTTGGAGAAAAAAGTTTCAAACAAAAAATGAAGCTCATAAAAAGCTCTACAAAAAAGGTAGTACACATTTTTTACGTAAACCTATTATTTTGGCTGTTACGACCCAAAATAACTCGGTGGGTAACCCCAGCCCTCTCCAAAGGTAAAACAGTTTTTGTTAATTATTTCATAAAATATTAATTGTACAGAAAAAATATTCTGACAAAAAATGAAGCTCGTAAAATGTTCTACAAAAAATGGTATATACATTTTTTACGTGAACCTCTTATTTTGGCTGTTACGGCCCAAAATAAGTCGGCGGGGTAACACATAGTTTTATCCATTGTGTTACGTTGCTAGTAATAATTAGACGTTTATTATATAAAAATAAATCGCATTAATTTGTATTTTGTTACAAAAAAAGATGACCGACTACGAAACCTATTCTCAAAATTTCAGCCAATTTAAAACCATGCAAACCTTTACATACTGTCTAAATGGAAATACTGTCTGAGTAGACGTGGGTTAGCTTTTGGTGGAGGTGGTAATATCGCAAACCGTTGAAATTACGTAAAATATGTATACGACTTTATTTGTAGAACTTTTTACGAGCTTCATTTTTTGTTGGAGAACTTTTTCTGTACAATTAATATTTTATGAAATAATCAACAAAAACAGTTTCACATTTGAAGGGGGCTGAGAGGGCCGCGCCGCCCAAAATCCATTTGGGAATCTTATGTACTAAATAAAAAGAAGCTATATACAAAATTTCAACAATATCGCTTATCCAAAAAAATAGCTTCCCTGTACGATAGATGCGACCATATTCTCCAGAGGCTATCGCGTCTATCGAAAATATACTGTATCCTCGTTAAGGATGTTCTGGAGGTACATAAAAACGCAATAAAATCTTTGAGAATTTGACAAGATATAATTCTTACTAAATTAATGCAATTACCAAAGTTTGGGTTCGATTCACTACACCGTTTAATATTTATAGCAACTTAAAGTTTGCACATTTTAACACGTGTTCTTATGGAGAATTCATAAAATTCCACTTCAAACCCTATTTAAACCTTGAAAAACGCAACTAGAAACTTCAGTTTTTTTATATATAGTAAAAATTATGTAATTAATTATGTTCAAAATTTATTACGATTCACGAAGCAGTTACAGAGAAAAAAATTATAAACTGTTACAAAACTTCAAATCGTGTTGTCATCTGACTAGCATGAAACCGCGACAACAGTGTAGACCACTGAATATAGCTACTATATCATCTATAATGCAGACGATGATTGCGCGCGACGTTTGAATCTTTGTCTTCCGTAATTTTCGAGGTTGCCTTTGGTTTTCCACTTTTTAAACCATTTTGCTGTTGAGCAAGCCGCCAAAAATAAACTTTCTCTGACACTATTTTATCTTTCCAACGGTAAGTTTTTGCTTTCAAAGTATCAGACATTGCATTGCTCATAATCACGATAGTTTTCAAACGTACACAATACTACCAACTCTCAAATACAAAAATACAGCTAAGTACAGTGTTGTCACGTTTTTTGTTATTATCAGAACATAATTTTACGCAAATTTCGCATGTTTATTTTCAATAATAAATTTATTTTCAATAATTTAAATATTTATTTTCAACTTTTTATTGCATAATTATATGTATTGAATATCACAAATTTATTATCTTAAAGTTCAAATCAGGGGGTACAATCATCGCAAAAGTCACTTACAATTTTTTATAATATGAAGACAATTCGATTAAACAAGTAAATATAACATGAAATTTACAAATTAAACGAAAGCTTTTAAATTAATCTACTTTTTTAATGCAAAATATACTCATGAATGGCTTTGATTGTGAATATATTGATAGATTTCGAGTTTCTTGTACTTTTGTCTCACATTGTACCTCCAGAACATCCTTAAAAGGCAATCGCCATCGGTTGCTCCGAACATCCGTTCGTTTCAACGTCCACCGCTTGCGCCGAGGTAGTTGGGTTCGCAGGAGAACCTCCGGTAACCGAACACAAGGCTCGCGTTGCAACAGGATCCCTCGAAATGAAAATGTAACGCGAAACGCAGATGAGTCTTGTTTTTCTAATTTTACACGATGCGAAGCTCCCAGCATCCCTCGGGATCAGCTTTCCGATCTAAGGCCGCGAGAAGCGTACTGTTCGGAGACTCTGCTCTCCCCGCGGATGGAATTCACCGTCGATCGAAATCAGACGGCGCAAATGTGCATTCGTGATGCTCGCAACGTTCTGCAACGTACCGATTTCATTAACGTGCGCGGGGTGCATTTACTCTGCGCTCTAGAGGGGGTGGGTCGCACCCCCTCCTATCGCCATCTTGATTTACGTCAATAACGTTGTCCGCAGAGAGCAATAAATTAAGTCCCGCATTTCAAAGGGAAATGCAAAACGAGTTCAACAAAATTTTTCCAACAGCCACTTTGACCGTTCAAAGGGATCCATTGATTTTATAAACGTACCGGCTCCTTTGTGACGAAATTATTCTGCAACTAATTTTTTAGTAAATATACGTACGGTCCAGTTTTGTTTAGCAACAAAATTAACAATTTTTCTAACAGTCATTTTAAACATTCGAATAGACACATTGGTCTTAGAAACGAGGGGTTAGGTTAAGTTATTCGGAAAGTACCGTTGTCCTTCGATTTTGATGAAATTCAAATATGTTATGCAGCAACAATATTTTCAACAACTTTTTCCTTTTGCAATGTAGAGTGATCGTTTTTAGTTTTCGAGATATTTGCAAACAACTATTGCTAATACTGTATTGAATTTTTTATTTTCTTTGAAATTGAAAGCCTACTCTGTATATGTATCACCCTATATAGAGTGAGACCCTGTTTTCACAATAAAAATCAGCCTTACGTTGCCACGGAACGTGCAAGAATATGGAAAATTCAATACAGTATTAGCAATAGTTGCTTGCAAATATCTCGAAAATTAAAAGCGACTCTCGTATATTGCAAAAGGAAAAAGTTGTTCGAAATATCGAAATCTACATATTTAAATCTCATCGAAATCGGAGGACAGTGGTGCTGTTCAAATAATTACCAAATAATTTTGTTTCGACTATTTATCAATTTTTGTCCATTAACTACTGCTGGATATTTTCTCATGATTAGTTTATGGAAATATGATACGTTCACTATAATTTGAGGTATTTTATTTTATCCGGTGCGTCGAGGTTATTCATCTGTGGCCCTCACAATGATAAATATACAAGGTATTCCGTTTAAATAAGACCACCTAAATTTCTCTTTTTTGTACCCCCACAATTGGAGGAGAAATTTAGGTGGCATTATATAAACGGAACACCCTGTATAATCCATTGTAGTGAAAAGACTAAGGGGAAATGACGTTTCAATTTTGTTTGCAACTTCATGGTCTCTGCTGGTAACGACGTACACGTAAATCAGGTTCCCAGTTCGAACACACACTACAGTAAAGTCGTGTTTACTGTCCGCGATCGAGTACGCGATCACTGTCACTCTGTCCTTCTCTACGTTTGGCTTTCTATTGAACTCTCGGCGAAGTTTCCGTTTACGTCCATTCTCAGAATTCGATGAAATTTTGAAGATACGTTCTTTTTTTACTAAAATGACGATTACCAGAAGAATTTTTGCCGACTCGAAAATTTTTTTTTATCATTTCAATGTCGCTCTTTACCTTCCCGATTTACCGACTTTCTATTTTATATAGAATATCTTTAATTAATTGTAAAAATGGATCATCACCAACCTAGTTCACCTCATAGCGCCATAAAAATTCACACATATGATCTATAAGCGAAACCTCTTTAATTTAGAGTGATACATACATAAGGTAAACTTTCAATATTTAAAGACTATTATATACCATTCTAGTGCTGAATTGAAATCATTCATTTTGTTTACGATGTAAAACAAATTTAAATGACTCATTATAAAACTATACCTAACCTAACCAAACCTAAGTCGGTAAGGTAGAGCGCGACATTGAAATGATAAAAAAATTGTTTTCGAGTCTGCAAAAATCCTTTTGGCAATCGTCATGTTAGTCAAAAAGGAACCTATTTTAGTAAAAAAGGAACCTATTTTCAAAATTTCATCAAATACTGAGAATGGACGTAAACGGAAACACAGCCACCTTATGTATGTAGCAATCTAAATTAAAGAGGATTCGCTTATAGATTATATGTGTGAATTTTTATGGCGCTATGAGGTGAACTAGGCTGGTGATGATCCATTTTTACAATTAATTGAAGATATTCTATATAAAATAGAAAGTCGGTAAGTCGGTAAGGTAGAGCGCGACATTGATATGATTAAAAAAAAATTTTCGAGTCAGCAAAAATCCTTCTGGCAATCGTCATTTTAGTCAAAAAAGAACCTATTTTCAAAATTTCATCAAGTACTGAGAATGGACGTAAACGGAAACACAGCCTCCGATTTAACTCCGACGAAGAAAGTACTATATCCACTCCATACTGTACGCTGTAAATACACTGTAAATTGCATGGTTTGAGCTCCCCTTAATGCATCGTCGACTAGCTACCATTAGAGAATGAAGAGTTGATTAGCGTCCAACGAGTGAAATCCGCTTACCTTTTTTCATTTCACGTATGACACTGCACAGATAGCACGTGTTCCCTATGGCTGGAACAAACTCGATCGATCGCTCTCGAACCCACAAATTGAAATCAATTAAACGTAGGATCCGCAGCTAATTAAAAAAATATAAAACAATAATAATAAAAATATTTAAAAAAACGGTAAAATTTTTTTTCGATCGCACTTGAAATATATAATAAATTTATGATTTCGGCGCATGGTTCGATCAATAAACAACAACAAATTTGCAAATAATTAGCACATCCTCAACGTTTCGATCCCAATGTGCATTATCAAGAGAGATATTTTTGCGTCTGAAAAACCAAGGAAATATAACAATAGTTGAACAAAATATTGGGACACAGCCAAAAGGAACAAAAAATGAACGAAAAAGAAAGCACATACTTGTTGCGACAAAATAGAAATTAAAATAGAAAAATAGAAACTAAATTAAAGAAATTAATAGAAATAAAAAAAACGTTTCAACATAAAATTTGTTTGCTTAAAGTTGTAGATTTCCATTTGAAAAATTAAAGTTGACCTTGGAATGACCTTGAAAACATTATGGACATTTAAAATGGATAAACATTTGATTTGAAACCCTTTTATTCTTCGGGATATAGTTTTCGAGATATTGCAGGTGGCCGTGATAAATGTCTCACCCTGTATAAAAAAAGTTTCATAATTATCTGATTGGTGGACCACAGTTAAATATAGAAAACACCCTCGTACCACCCTTATACAAAGGGTTAGTGATTTCAAAATTTTTGAGGTTTGTCTTTCAACATAAAACCATTGTTTTTTTCACACCGAAATATAAATAAAAATTATGACCAGAACCGTTGGGCCATGCTTAGTCGGTTACACCCTTTGTGATTTAAACAAAGTTAAGTTAGCCTAATTGTAAGAATCAATTTGTATCGCTGTTTTGTAAAAACCTTAAAACAAGTTGCGAATAAGTGGAAATGTTCGAGGATCGTCGATTTTGCTCCGGCCAGAGTCAGTGGCGGATCAAGACAAGTGGGGGCCCTAACTGATCAAAAATTTCGGGCCCCCCTCCCCCCAAAAAAAAGTTTCAAGAAAAGTAATCAAAACGAATGACCTTTTTTTAAGCAAACATGTCTGTCCATTATAGAGAACAATAAATTGATTTAAATTATATGATCAATTTTAATTTAATATTATTTAATTTACTTCATCTATTAATAATTTTATATCAATGTTGACAATATGTCCCATATATATGATATTGATATATATAAATAATAATATCATATTATTATTATATATATATTATATATATATATATATATATAATGTATATGCATCTCTATATAAATTTAAAAATTTTATAATAATTTTATATCAATGATAAGATATTTATAAATATATGTATATATGAATTTATTTAATTTATATGATTAATTTTAAGATAATATTATTGAATATATATAATAATTTTAATGAATTATATATAATATTGTATTATTATAATATATATATTATATTATATTATTATTATTATTATACAGGGTGTCCCAAAACTACCCTAGGAGCCGAAAATGGGAGGTTCCTTGGGTCATTTGCAGCGATATTTTCCTTTGCAAAAATGTTATCCGCGGCTTTGTTTAGGAGTTATTAACGAAAAACACGGACCAATCAGAGCGCGACCTAGACGCAAGTTGGCAAAATCGGCTCGGCGCGCCAACTGTCCATTGGCCGTCTGTGCCAACTTGCGTCTAGGTCGTGCTCTGATTGGTCCGTGTTTTTCGTTAATAACTCCTAAACAAAGTAGCGGATAACATTTTTGCAAAGGAAAATGTTGCTTAAAATGACCCAAGGAACCTCCCATTTTCGGCTCCTAGGGTAGTTTTGGGACACCCTGTATTATTATATTATACATATATGTATCATATGATTATTATTATATTATATTATATTATATATATTATATTACTATTATTACTATTACATTATTTATATATATTATATTAAAAATATATACATATATCTTATATACACATTAAATAATATTAACTTAAAATTAATCATATAAATTAAATAAATTCATATATATATATATATATATATATATATACATATATATATATCGTTATCATTGATATAAAATTATTAAATAATATTAATGATATCAAATTAAAATTAATCATACAAATTTAAATAAATACATATTGTATATACATATATATATATATCGTCATCGTTAATATAAAATTATTAGTAAGTTAAGTAAATTGAACAATATTAAATTAAAATTGATCATACAAATTAAATAAATTCATTGATTTCTACCATCATCAGACATGTTTGCTAAAAAAAAGGCTATTCAGTTTGATTACTTTTAATGTATATATATATAATAATATATATATATTATTACATATTATATATGTATTATTTATATACATATAGCCAACGCTGTTACACAATTTGCCAAGCGAAAAATTTTCTCACCCAAGCACAGGGCCCCCAGAAGCATCCGGGGCCCTAAGCGGCCGCTTAATCCGCCACTGGCCAGAGTTCACCGTACCCCCATAGAACCCTAGAGAATCGTTCGGACCGGTTATGTTCCTCGGTGCAAAGCGCGACGCGTTTTGAATTGTACTGGTGGTAGTGTTCCCTTAAAAATCGTCTAAGGTGAAAAATTGTGCAGGGGGAGCAGCTGTTTCTCAAACCAGATCGTTTAGCGACACTGAAGCCCCACTGCAAGATCGAGAAGCCGCCACAGTACACGACGTTCAAGCCGAGCTCGAACAACTGAAGAATTTTGCTATTTGTCTATTTTCTATCGATATACACACGCAGTACACGCACACGTCGCGCCCTAGGGGAGAGAAACGAGAGGGAGGAGGATCGCAGCGGAAAGGGAGAGTGAGAGACAGAGAGGAGAGAATGAGATAATCGAGTGTGGCAATCGTAGATGATCGATGAGAAGACTAGACTGAAATGTAGCAACCAATCAAAATAAGAGGACCGCCAACGCGCCGGTAAATCATTCTCCACTGTTCCACGGTTTTTCGTTGTGCATTTTTTTCTGGCAGAGCAGACTCGAGGAAATCGAGGGGAATACAGTTTACCCCCTCTCTGATAACAAGATTAATACGTGACTTAAGAGGCCCATTCATCGTATCAGTGGTGCCAGATTGCAATCCAAACGGATTGCTAGATCTTTGTCCTCCTTTTCCCCTTCCATTATCCTATTTCACCACCATAAGCACACTCCAACGCCCCCCACTAAAGGGGCCTATTGACGGTCAAGCATGTTGCGCAACTTGTTGTGCAACAGCGCCCGTTGCGCAACTTGTAATGTAACAGCGCCCGTTGAGAAACTTGTTGTGCAACAGCGCCCATTGAGCAACTTGTTGTGCAACAGCGCCCGTTGCGCAACTTGTTGTGCAAAATCAGAAATTCAAGGATTCTTTTCAGGAACAACAGTGCCATTTTAAGAGTGTATATCCGCATATACGTTCATGAAATTACAAGGGTTTTTTTCTACACTAACTGACGCTTCAACGTCGCAATGAAAAGTTCAGAAACGGTCAATTGAGATTTCCAAAAGTCCAATCTATGTGTGTCCAGAGCCTAAAATGCATATTTTTACGTTGTCTTGGAGTAATTTATAATATTCAGCAGATACTGCCTCTCAAGTATTCGATGCAAGCATGACGTCACAAGATGGCCGCCACTGTCAGATTTTCGGAAATATCTTATTTTCTCCACCTCCGCGTCATTCTAGCACGCGATCACCGTACTACGACAGCAGCAGTGGTGAGACTCGTCTGACAAAATTCGTGCAACAATAAATATCAGGGAATTCTGTTTTCGCACAAAAGGTTGCGCAATTCGTCAATCATTACCATTCACGGTCAATAATGTTGCGCAATAGGCACTGTTGTTCCTGAAAAAAATCCCTGGTTAATGATTCCTCAATTTTCTCGAAAACCGTTTGTTCTACGAGGAAAAGTGACATAACCTAAAAGACGCAGAATGTGAAGATCTACAAATTTCCTTTGACTCATTTTTCGATGCAATAAATTGTTTCAAAGATATTAGAGGAAAACAATTTTATAATTTACCATTAACGTTTTCTCAATTTTCTCGGATACCATTTGTTTTACGAGGAAAAATGACATAACCTAAAAGACGCAGAATGTGAAGATCTACAAATTTTCTTTGACACATTTTTCGATGCAATCAATAGTTTTGGAGATATTCAAGACAAACGATGTTACAATCTGAGTGCAACTTCCGTTCACGGTCAATAATGTTGCGCAATGGGCACTGTTGCACAATATGCTTAACCGTGAATGGGCCCCTTTAGTGGGGATATGTTGGAGTATGCGCACCATGCTTATGGTGCTGGATAGTGGAAGGGGAAAAGGAGGAGAGGAAAAAACAAATCAGTTTAGGTTGTTTCTGGCGACACTACTCTGTACAGAGCGGAGTAGATGGTCTCTCGAAGGAGTCCCTGAAAATGGACACCCTGCTCTCCTTGCTCGCGTGTCCTCCTCTCTCAATTCCACACCGTTCAGACTCTATCCATCGGCCGGGAATTTTGGAATCGATCTGTCAATGGAAATGTACATTATTTAACTAGCGAACTTAATTTGAAAGTAAAAAAATAAATCCTCATTTACTGTCCAAGCTCTCCTGCGCGAGAACTGTTCGACAGTAAACGAGTAGTTTAGCATAGCATTTTGGAGCCTGAGAGAGCCGTCTACGACTTCAGATCGAGGATCTGGATCGCAGTTTCCTTGGTCCACAGCCTTCGAACTTCCTTTTTGCTCGGCGAATTATTCTCGATCGTTAACAGTTCCAAGCGCGTTAGTTTGAAATATTGAAAAGTCGGATTGAAGATAACGAGAATAAAGCAACTACAGTATATTTTCTATAGACGCAACAATGTGTACACGATAAATGCGACCAAATCCCCCCGAGGCTGTCGCGTCTATCGAAAATATACTGTAAAAGCTGAAATCTTATCACTGCCTAGATCTTCTTACACGTTGGGAAACTATGGTCTAGAGTGGCGATTGAAAATGTTCTTTGTGTATGACTGCTTTTTGTTTTTGAGTGAGACTTTCTTCGCCTGTACGAAAATGTACGAACAGTTCTAACGTCAGGCATCGAGTTTGTTTGATCGACCATTTATAATGTAATTGATGTAATCAATCATGTATATTATATATAATTTTTGAATTTCTTTTTGCATTTGCTCTACTAATGTTGCACGGGAAACAAAATATCAAATATTCATATTAATTTTTAATTATGATATTTAATATTTTACTTCCCGTGCAACATTAATAGAGCAAATATAAATAGAAATTCAGAAAATCAATATAAATAAAAATTAAATGTTGTTCATTGGACCGATTTGGCTAATTTTTTTCACAAAATGTTCGTAATAGTCCAAATATGGTCATCAGGGAAAGAAAAATTGGAAAAGTCTCCAGAAAAAAAATTCGAGACAACTACAAAGGAAAGTCGGAAAATTTAAAAAAAACTGCAAAAATCAAAATTTGCGGGAGTTTTCTATGAACTCAACACCATAACTCACGATTCGAATGATGGATATGCGTAACTCTTTTTTTGTTGTATTCGTTATGGTCCTGGGAAAGTTTCCATTATTCCAAAGGTAGCTAGTATATAATTATACGTGATTGATTTTATCAATTATTATTAATGGCTGAACCACCGGATGTGACAGAAGAAAGAAGAGTTCTTTATCGGACACATTATGGCGGCTGCCAGGATATCGAGAAACCTATTAGACCCACCGTGGTCGATGACAATGAGACCTACAGTGTCAACTAGAACTGAATGCCCACGATGGGAGCAAATCACTGCCAAAGATGACCGAGTTAGATTGCACCGGTCGCTTTCAATTAAACGTTAATGTGTTCGGCTGGCTTCGAAAGAAATGAATTGTCGCGTTGCAGTGGCGGATCGAGAAAAGTGGGGATCCTAACCGGTCAAAAATTTTAGGCCTTCCACAAAAAAGAAGTTTGAAGAAAAATAATCAAAATCCCCTTTTTTCAGATCACGCTTTGACAAATTAAATATTTTCTGATCCAAGCGCGGGGCCCCCAGAAGCATCTGGGACCCTAATCGGTCAAACATTTTGGGGCACCCACCCCCAAAAAGAAGTTTGAAGAAAAATAATCAAATTGCCCTTTTTTCACATCACGCTTTGACAAACTAAAGATATTCTGATCCAAGCACGGGGCCTCCAGAAGCATCCGGGGCCCTAAACGACCGCTTAGTCCGCCACTGTCGCGTTGTAGTGGCGGATCAAAACAAGTGGGGGCCCTAAGCAGTTAAAAATTTCGAGGCCCAACCCAAAAAAAAGATTGCAGAAAAGGAATCAAATTGCCTTTTTTTCAAATCACGCTTTGACAAGCTAAACACCTTGTGATCCAAGCGCGGGGCCCCCAGAAGTATCCTAAGGGGCCCTAAGCAACCGCTTAGACCGCCACTGTCGCATTGCAGTGCCGGATAAAGACAAGTGGGGGCCTTAAGCGACCGCTTAATCCGCCACTGTCGTATTGCAGTGCCGTATCAAGACAAGTGGGGACCCTAAGCAGTTAAAAATTCCGGGCCCCCGAAAAAAAAGTTTGCAAAAAAGTAATCAAAATGACCTTTTGTTATATCACGCTTTTACAAACTAAACATTTTCTAATCAAAGCGCGGGGCCCCCAGAAATATCATAAGGGGCCCTAAAAAACCGCTTAGTCCGCCACTGTCGCGTTGCATCGCCGGATCATGACAAGTGGGGCCCTAAGCAGTTAAATATTTCGGGGCCCCTCCAAAAATAAATTTGCAAAAAAGTAATCAAAATGACCTTCTTTTATATCACGCTTTGACATGCTAAAGATTTTCTGATCAAAACGCGGGGCCCCCAAACGTATTCTAAGGGGCCCTAAGCAACTACTTAATCCGCCACTGTCGCGTTGCAGTGGCGGATCAATACAAGTGGGGGCCCTAAGCAGTCAAACATTCCGGGCCTCCCAAAAAAAAGTTTACAGAAAAGTAATCAAAATGACCGCCACTACCGCGTTGTAGATCCATTGAATAGATAATTTTTACGATTCCAAGATTCCAGACCGATGATTGTCAGTGTTCGTTTTTCGTCTCCTTCCGAAAACCATTTTCTCCGCTTCGCCAGGCTATCCGTATCACTAACGAGTGATTCTCGTCGTCGTCGAATAATATTCGAGATCTCTCTCGACACGTGCTGTGCCAGCGAGCTCGATTTCTTTTCTTTCGTTTTCGATTTTTGTCACGCCGACAAATATCGCGTCCCGAATTTTCGAGAAATCGTAGGGACGCGAAAATCCCGCTCGCCAATTCGTTTTTAACCGATAGAGTTTTCTTTCGATAGTGTGATATGGTCGTTCTCTCGCAAAATAATACTGCCAGCACCACGTGCGTTCCGACTTTTCAAAATCAAAAAAATAAAAAATAAACAGACGAAATAATAGAGTAATCTGTACGACAAACAACCGGTCGCAGAACCAAATCAAAATACAATGAGAGAGCTATTATGAATCGTATTTATAACGCTTACGATAATGTTGTTAATAAAGCGGTGATTTTCAGCAGCTACTGGTTTTATTCGTGATAAACGCGAACGCAACGCAACGTTCTGAACTCCTCTCTTTTATTCCGCGCCGCCGATTATTATTATCGATAAAAGACTTTCAATAAAGGAATTGTGCAAAATACCGTCTCGTGTTGATTTAATCCTTGTTTCCCAGAGATTCCCTCGACATTGCGATCTTTATAGAAAATAAAAATTGTCTACCTCGATTGCACACACTGCAGGTAAGTATAAATTTATTTTTCGTTTTTTAATAGGTGGCCAATAACCTTTGTATTTCTCTGGAAGAAATAGAATACTTGTACTAGCACAAATTCCAGAGTTGCCTGTATTTATTATGTTTAAATCACATATTTCAATTTTAAAGTAATGTGTATTATCCTTAATAATACTAAATTATCGAAAATTTTTATATGTCCTTCAATAATATTTAATTTTTTATATAAATACAATTTTATCCTTTAATAATACTAATTTTTTATATAAATTTAATAATATCCTTCAATAATACTAAATTTTTATATAAATTCAATAATATCCTTCAACAATACTTAATTTTCTATATAAATTCAATAATACCCTTCAATAATAATAAATTTTCCATATAAATTCAATATTATCTTTGAATCATGTTTAATTTTATATATAAATTCAATATTATCCTTCAACAATACTTAATTTTCTATATAAATTCAATAATACCCTTCAATAATAATAAATTTTCCATATAAATTCAATATTATCTTTGAATCATGTTTAATTTTCTATATAAATTCAATATTATCCTTCAATAATATATAATTTTCTATATAAATTCAATATTATCCTTCAATAATATATATTTTTCTATATAAATTCAATAATACCCTTCAATAATACTAAATTTTCTTTATAAATTCAATATTACTCTTCAATAATATTAAATTGTCTATTTAAATTTAAGAATACCCTTCAAGAATACTAACTTTTTTATATATATTTAATTAGGCATTATTTTATTCGTTAATAATTAATAAATTCTTTTCTATATATTTAGTATACATCCATTCTGCATACCTACATAATTACATACATTCATGTATTCAGCATTCATACTTCTTAGCTCGCACAAATGCTTTCTTGTATACATAAAATTTGGGAGTACACAAAGAGTAGTGGACCTAAAACTATTTAAGATTGCATTACATTATAATATAGTGAGATCAGTAGATGTGAGGTAACAAGAATAGATTTATAATTGATGCAAATTCAAATTTAGCGGATTATAGAATACCATAACCACCTAGCGACGAGATCCAGAACTAAAAAGAGCGTTTCTCGTATGCTAGATAACCCGCTGTGTATCGATGCACGAAGGGGTTGCAGTAGCTCAGAAGCTGACGTAGTTCAATTATTTCCCTACAAGTGGCAGCAGCAACCCGCTATAAATTACAAATAAATAAATTACATCTAAAGCATCCCTTATCACTAGAAATACTGAAACTTAGTATATACCTATATTGTCCAAAAGCAGTCAAAATGACTGCATTGTGAAAGAATAACTAATGTGTAAAGAAATTTGTTTAAAATTATAAGATTATTAATAAAAATCTCAATTATGAGTGTTTCTTTTTGTATTTTGACATTAAACAGAGTTTAAATTTAAAAATATATAATAAAATTTCATTTTCCATAAAAAATAATATATAAATTATTTATATATATATATATATATATATATATATATATATATATATATAATTTATATATTAATAAATATTTATATTACAGATACAATAAAATATATTGTATATTAATAAAATATATATAATTAACTAAAACATTTGATTTAATAATAAATAGCAATATATTAATAAATCGATAATCGAATTGACGATTATACAATTAATTCGATCATTGATCGTTTCGATTATTTAGATACACATACCTGCTTCCGGTTACATATCAATGAAAAGATACGAAACCGTGCGTTGCGATCGAACAGCAAAACATTTCACTAAATAACGAAATATTGCGCAACATTTAGTTTCAACAGATGCCACAAGCTGCACAAGGCGTTCGATTTCGATTAGTTCAACCACCGACGAGATACTGTTAAAGACTGCCAGCCTTACGGGACTACGTGTCCCGGGAAAATTTTTGGTGTTCTCTTACGCCCTCTGGGATTTATTTTGACTGGAGTGAGAAACAGAAGCATCGACGACATTTCGTCGGTGCAGAAGACCACTGAGGAGAGATTCTCGTCGCGACGCGTCGGTGAGAAGACGAATCATCACGAAACCATATGGATTATCATCAAATGTTATATTCTCCGCCATATTTCAGACGATGTTTTGGTGTTGGTTTTTGAGGTTTAAAATATTAAATGTAAAACTCAAGAACAAAAGATTCCTAGAAATATTGTACATAAGAAAGTACTGAAGCATAATTTTAGGAAAATCTAGTATCCCTAATTCAAATTTCATATCAGATACCTAAATTTTTAATTTAAAAATATTTCATAAATGAGCAATATTTCCCTACACTTTTTTTATACATAAATGTTCCAAGAATCGATCTGTGGAAACAGAAATATCTAGAAAAATAGAATACCTTTTATTTGACATATGGTTCCTGTAATTAATATGTTTGAAAAACCATAATCTACTGCAAACAGAGCACGACTGACCAAATTTGTTATTTATAAATGTTTTCTTAAATTGATTATGCCCTGATCTATGGCGTTGAAAGTCACTATAAGGTTGAATAATATTGCTAACATTCACATCATTTAACATTGAACTTGATGGATTATTTGCTTGATTCTCTGTATTAACCATGTTCCATAATGTACTTGATGTGAGGTTATGTTCGTCAATATCAGTTTGACGAAGATAAATAGATGCTGATACTGATGTACTTTTATTCTCTTCCGCACACGGTAGTTTTCGAAAGACTAATATCTCCAACAACAATAGATGTAATTATTATATTATTATTTGAATTAACGCAAACGTAGTTGCACGTGCTGTCAAACTGTGACGCACTATAAAAATGTCGGTAAGCATTCTGTTTTCGTGCTCTCTCTTTCTCTCTCCCAAACCGCACGAGAGTCTGCGCACTAGCCACTTCGAACTCACATTTTCGTTTTATTGTCGATCGGTTTTACGCCCATCGCGCCATAAGAAGTTTCACTTCAAAAATGCACGGAATTTAACTGTGAAGTTTCAGCTTCAACTTTAATAACAAATTGATATATTCAAATACAATTGGAGGTGGCTTTTTGGAAACTACGTTTTGTTATGAAAATTTATGATACATAAATTTGCAGATCTTACACACTGTGATTATCGGACTTTTCTCCATTAGACGGCACACTGTGCTGCGTGGAAAACATCTGTGGGAAAATAGCGGAGGTCCTAAGTGGACGTGCCCAAAGCTTGTTCTCGCATTTCGTTCCGCTTAGCCTCTTCGCAAAGAAAATATATACAACTGTCCCCTCGCGAAGAGGGAAAGTGTAGGAACGTCTAGAAATTCAAATCGCTGACAAATATAATATAATTGTAGGAGCAGAGATAGATAAGTTTTTATTGAATTAAGAATTTCAAATAGCGAATATAAGAGATAAAAAAAATTATTCGCCATGCGTCAAATAAAAATAATCCTGGTTATCTTTATTCAACGCATAAAAATGATGTTTTATTCTATGAAAATTTATCTTTTTGCGTTGAATAAACTTTTCAGTTTCATGTGTATCTTTATTGGACGGTTTATTCGACTTCGAATAATCTTCTGAGTCGCGTTCGAATGCTGTAGGAAGGACCGAGCACCCGAGCAGTCAAAGAATGGAGCGCGCGTTACAATGTATGTACGTAGTATTGCCCAATGACCAAAGCAGGGATCGAATGAATCTGTGGATTCTTTTAAATCGTAGTTCTGTTTGGACTTTTTAACTTTCCCATCATTTCATTTTTGGTTTAATTTAACTTTCCACATTAATATATATTGACTCTGTTGTAAAAGTTTATTTCAAATAGTTAGTTTTCCGATTAAAAAAGGTACTAATGATATGTTGCTATTGCAAAAACATGATCAATGCTGTTTTTCAATTTCTATAAAAAATCTGCATTTGTCGAGTTTTACGTGTTTTTCATTTTTTGTAAACGAGATTTTGAAAAGAAAAATCGGAAAAAATCTCAAATGTCAATACAGTATTTTATCAATAATTATCCCCAACACAGGTATCCCAGAGATTATCCGCCAGGGATACTATTCTTTGAATTTTGCTGAACGTAGAAAAGGACAGCGGAGCTCGAGAAGCCTCGGTCGCCTCGGTCGCCGAGGAGTGAAACATTGAAGCATGATACTGATCGGACCGGATATATTGGTGTGAACCACTACTATTGCGACGCGGAGAATCGCAGTCGCTTCGACCTGTTCAGCTTGCTTTGGCGTGCGCGGTCTCTCTTTACACGCGCTGTCCTTCTTTACGTTCGGCTCGGTCTTTTAATTTCGATATTTGCTTTTGCAACACACGACGAAAGTTTCGGGCGCAAAGGATAGCGTCGGAAAAGAATCAGAGACGTGAAGAATCCTTATTTTAATGATGTGTAAACCGATTTTTAAAAAATTACAATTCGTAGGAATTACTTGAAAAAATACAATAACTTCCCTACAAATCGGAAAGTTAAGAAAAGACACTTTTTAAAAATTTTCTATTTGAATCCGCAATGAAAATTTAAAATATGTGTCTTTACATCTACATTAATGATACACTACTGAAAAATTCATCAAAATCGATTGACGCAGAAGAAAACAAAATGCATTAAAAGCAGGAATTTAAAAGCGTGATGATGTTATAACTGTTACGAGAATATCTGTTCTATATCGTTATCGGCTACGGTTCTGTTTCTGTCATTTTGTATTCCGAATTATCTTTGGCTTTATATATTTATTATTTAAGTAGTTATTTATTGTTATTTATAATATAAACAATTTTTATACAAATAAATTTTTATAATCTGTTTCTATAATCCATATTTGAATTATTATTCCAATAATTTCTTGTTAAAATAATTGTTTAAATAAATTATTATGGGGATTGCCATTCAAACAATAAATATAGAAACAATTTAAAAAATTCATTTCTTTGAACAATTATTTCAACAATAAATTGTTATTGAAATAGTAACTAAAATAATGAATATAGAAACAAATTTCTATACATTATAAATTTGTTTATTTAAACAATTATTTTAACAATACATTAGTATTGAAATAATAATTTCAAAAATGTATATAGAAATAATTATTAAAATTAATGTATTTCTTTAAAAATTGTTTGAATTATTTAATAACAATAAATAACGATTATTACAGAATACCTTTTGTATACGAACCATTGATTTATAAATATCGCAATAATTCTTAAATTAATTTTAAATTCCAATACTTTTTTAGAATATTTCGTGGTAATTACTTTCATTTTTCCTACATCTATACACTGACGATTATAAAGCAATAATTACAATGGTGAACAATAAGGGAAATAAGAAAGCAATAAGAGTGCGTAATGAAATTATACAATAAAAAGTAATTTTTTTCTAAGAATTACAGAATGGGTAATGTCAGCATTCTACAGTTAATTATTACCTGCGGTACTAAATCTATTTACCTACGCCACTGACGCAGTTTCACGTGGTTCACGAACAAATGATCTATTTATGTAGAGAGCGCTGAACCACCAACTAAATCTCGTCGGTGGTGGAACTTTTAGCGATGTGGTCTTTCAGGTCACTGTAAGTTCCACCGTTACCACCCCGCCCATTGCGCCCACTTAGCCTGCCGCGGGATAACACGGGCGGTGGCAGTCTTTAACAGTATCTCGTCGGTGGTTCAACGTTCAACCACTCCTGTCACTGACTCACTCAGCTCAGCAGACCATCAGACTGATCAGACCATCAGACTAGCTGCTTCTGCGTATAGACTGGTATAGACAGCGTCCCGTGACACGTACTCCTCGTGTTAGCGTTTCTAGGTTAGCGTTGTCGTTCGTAACATTCGACATCGTCGTTTTTACAAAATTCCTTCGGAACCAGAGCCCGTTCATGTAAATTGTAATCGTGCTATCATGGCGGTACGCGTGCAATTCGAAAACAACAACGAAGTCGGTGTTTTCTCAAAGCTGACGAATTCCTACTGCCTGGTCGCGATTGGCGGTTCCGAGAATTTCTACAGGTAATAACAATAGATAAGACACAATTTCTTATTATAATTCTTCATCAAATTGACGAATTTTGAAAAGCCAAATACAGAGTAACAAGAAATAACAGAGTTAAACGTTTCTTATTATAATTCTTCATCAAATTGACGAATTTTGAAAAGCCAAATACAGGGTAACAAAAAATAACAGAATTAAACGTTTCTTATTATAATTCTTCATCAAATCGACGAATTTTGAAAAGCCAAATACAGGGTAACAAAAAATAACAATTAAACGTTTCTTATTATAATTCTTTATCAAATCAACGAATTTTGAAAAGCCAAATACAGGGTAACAAAAAATAACAGAGTTAAACGTTTCTTATTATAATTCTTCATGAAATTGACGAATTTTGAAACCCAAATGCAGGGTAACAAGAACTAACAGAATTAAACTTTTCTTATTTTAATTCTTCGTCAAATTGAATTTTGAAGAACCAAAAACATAATTGTTCCCGTCGATCTCGTACATTTCTTTGAAACAACAAATCATTAGGAGCTGTCTCGTGTACGATCATTATCAATATCAAATATTACGTACTCCGATTGCTTATCAAAGTAAAAAACGACTAACTAACAAAACTACATAACAAACGTAATTGCAGTGTATTCGAGGACGAATTGTCAGAAGTAATTCCTGTGGTTCACGCATCAGTGGCAGGATGTCGAATTATCGGTCGATTGTGTGTCGGTAAGTAAACGTTGGAGATTCTAAAGAAATTTAACGCGATCGACTATCGTTTGTAACGAGATGAATTTCCTTAGGAAACAAAAATGGTCTCCTGGTACCGAACACAACCACAGACACTGAGTTACAGCACATACGAAACTCACTGCCAGACGACGTCAAAGTCCAGCGAGTAGAAGAGAGGCTCTCCGCTCTCGGTAACGTTATAGCATGCAACGATCACGTGGCTCTGGTGCACCCTGATCTCGACAGAGTAAGTATTTATCTTCTGTAGAAATGTGTTGAGACGCAACTCAACGTGAGACCTACGGAACTGTCTCTAGAATTCTACACATAAGTTCCGAACACTTCGACCACCGACGAGAGGTAATAAATAAGTGTAAGAGCTCTGGAGCTCAATGACAAGACTCGTCTGATTATTTTCTCTGACTTTTCTGCATCGTAACGTTCACCCCTTGCACTACGATTTAGTTTACGGTTTTAGTAATTACATCTTTTTTGTAGTTCGTAGTTTCCTACGAAAGGAGAAAATTTGTATATGTTTTCCAATAGCTCTCTATTCTGTAATACCAAAGCAGAATTTGATTTTGATTTGTAAGGCAAGGGGTTAACAGTTTAAAACAGCGCCTGGCTGTAATTTTCCTTCAAAGGTTCGAAGCTTCGAAGGCGATAATTATTAAAGACGAAAAGCTCAGTGTCAGTCACCGGTGACTAACAGTTGATATTTTTATTTATCAAAAATTGTGACACTGTATAAGACTTCGAAGCTTCAGAAAAGTTACAGCGCTAGTCTGGACCATTTCTACAACTCGCTCCCAATTTTCTCATTCCCTTTCAAAGTTTTCGCATCCCTTATGAAGCATCTTTCCGCTCTGGTTCGTCAGTCTTCAGCCTTTTCTCAACTAAACCACAACTTTGTACAGTTGTAGTATTTAAAATATAAGTTAGCATTAGAAAATCACTTTCTACAGTTACTCCATTCACCGAAACACCTCTGTTAACTAGCACAGTTTTAAGTAAACAAGCCAGAAGGTGACGCATGTGAGAAAAAGTCTAGTTCCTTGATCTTTTCCATCTACGCACGTACAGAATGAAACTTACCGAATGTCATTTGTACAGAATTCCAGTGGCGTAACGAGGCTATGAAGCGCTTCTGGCAAGTGTCTCACTTGCACCTTTCCGTAACCCAATAATGGAGTCTGCATCTTTTGTTTTGTGCCCTAAAACCACTGTAGCGGGTTCTGAGATAGTAGAATGAAATTCATACGGAATGAGAGTTGTTATATCTATATTAAAATAGAATTCTTTATATTATTTTTTTATATATATATTTTAATATATTTTATTTTATATTTTATATTATTTTTTTATATATTTTATTTTATACTAGCTACTCGTGGCGTGCCTGCGGCACGCCCTCGCAGCCAGGCCCTCCGGGCGGGTTGCTCTCTTTCTCTCTCTCATTCTTTGTCTCTCTCCCTCTTTCTCTCTCTCTCTCTCTCCCCCTGCCTCTCTCTCTCTCTCTCTCCCTGCCTCTCTCTCTCTCTCTCTCCCTGCCTCTCTCTCTCTCTCTCTCTCTCTCTCTCCCTGCCTCTCTCTCTGTATTTGTCTCTGGAAGTTTTTAAAGCAAACGGCATTCGAAAAAGTCCATCCGATCAGAAGTTATAAGAAGAAACGTGCCGAAAAGAGGGGGAAAAAGTAGTAATTACGTCACAACTTTTGAACCAATTGGGTTTTTTCGAACGCTCTTTGCTCTTAAACCTTCCCGTGGAGAAGCCGCGTCTAACGGTCCAAACCCCAGCTTTCTACGTTGAGCCGTTCTCAATTGATGCCGTTACAAACAGACAGACAGACCCGATTTTATTATATATAGAGAAGAGATAGAGATTTTATATTATTTTTTTATATATTTTAATATATTTTATTTTATATTATTTTTTTATATATTATAATATATTTTTTTCTATTTTATATTATTTTTTTATATATTTTAATATATTTTATTTTATATTTTTATATTTTATCCGAAAGCTTGAATTATATAATGTTGGGCTGTGAAAGCATCGAGTCTCTAATTTGAATGTTTGTCGACAGGAAACGGAAGAAATTTTAGCCGATACTCTAAAGGTAGAAGTATTCAGGCAAACTGTGGCGAGCAATGTCCTGATAGGTTCGTACACGGTGTTGTCGAATCAGGGTGGCCTGGTACATCCGAAAACTTCTATACAGGACCAAGACGAGTTGTCGTCTTTACTACAAGTGCCGCTTGCTGTAAGATCGACTTAATACAGCTACAGTAATGTCCCGTTCTAAGTCGATTCTCGGTTCTGTGTTATGTTCACTACGCAAGTAAATATCATAGGAAATATATGAAATTTGGCATCATTTTTATTAGAAAAATACTACGAAAATATTAGTCAAAGTACCATAAGAAAAATAATAAGAAACAAATAAGTTTTGAAATTGGATTAAGACTGGTTCACACTGCTCCGAGGCAGCTCGAACTTCTTGACTCCTCACAGAGTATGCCCCCCAGTGGAATGGGTAGGCGAAGGAATATAGAAACGGTTTTAGAATGGCACATTACTATATACAAGGTGTTTGTGAAATCGTGGTACTGTATATTTTCTATAGAAGCGACAATGTTTACACGATAGATGCGACCAAATCCCCCTGAGACTATCGCGTCTATAGAAAATACAGTAAAGTACCGATTTTTGTCCAAGGGGCTGTTCATGGAGCCGACAAGAATCGCAATCTAGACTTGGTTTTCTGATTTATGGTTGGGTCTACTGCTCCGATCGCGCCGACGAGACTACAATAGAGCATCGGTGTCAGCCACAGCTACCCTCAGCGTGCGACCGCAGCGTGTATCCGTCGCCGGCATAGTTTAAATGTTCACGTGTTCTCACAATGTAATGTCAATTCAAAATGCTTTATTCTTCATTGTTTTTTATGAGACTTTCACTGACTTGTTTCTGGCATTATTCTGATTAAAACAAGACCAAACACGATATAATTTGAATTGCCGGCGACGGCGACTGTTCGTGCCTCTTTCTTTCCCATACAAAACTTTCACAGTCGATCAAACCACTAAATACAATTGAAATGATATCGTGTTTGGTCTTGTTTTAATCAGAAAAATGCCAGAAATACATTTTCGAAAGTCCCATAAAAAAATAATGAATATTAAGATGTTTGAAAAATTCGATTCGTTGTGTTAATGTAGTGGTGTTCACACCGATATACCCAAGCCGAGAACAATAGTCGCCTCCCTGCGGCGCGGCACAGCGGTGACAGATAGTGGAGTGAGTAGGCCTTGACAAGAATCAGGACCTCGACCCTATGACAATTTTTGGAACTTTACTGTACAAGGTGTTTGTGAAATCGTGGTACTGTATATTTTCGATAGAAGCAACAATGTTTACACGATAGATGCGACCAAATCCTCCCGAGGCTGTCGCGTCTATAGAAAATATACTGTACAACCGGCAAGGGGATTTAGAGGAAGATTCTTCATCATAAAATCTAGTCGAAAATAAGGAATATAGTTTTTTTCTAGCCTCGGTCTAGCCCGAAATTTTCATTGCCACTTGCGTTTGTAAACAGTATCGTTTAGCTGGGTTATAGTTATAGTTATTATTAGTAATAATTAAATAAGTTAGCATTATGACTTTAAGTAATAATTAGCCATAAATTTCAATAATTGATTTTATTCTAGTAATTTAAATTACGATAGCTTCAGAAATACTAGGAGCTCCGATGTGCGACAAGTATTTGACCAAAATAACTGCAGACTAGCAATGGCGGCTCAAGTCAAGTGGTGGCCCCATGCGGTAAAAATTTTAGGGCCCTCGAACTCTAGTTAGATATAGAGGTTGCAAGAAAACACTAATAAACTTAATTTTTTGTAGATAAATTCAATTTTTAAATAAAAACAAATAAATTATTCGAATTCAGGGCCCTATGGTATCTCAGGGCCTAGTAGAGGCCCCAAGTGGTAAAAATTTCAGGGCCCTCGAACTCAAGTTAGAATTAGAGGTTGCAAGAAAACACTCATAAACTTAATTTTTTGTAGATAAATACAATTTTTAAGTGAAAACAAATAACTGTTGCCAATTTGGGGCCCAGTGACGGCTCAAGTCAAGTGGAAGTCCCAAGCGGTAAAAATTTTGGGCCCTCTAACTCAAGTTACAAATAGAAGTAGCACGAAAACTCTCCTAACCTTAATTTTTCTTAGATAAAATGAATAAGTTTGTAAAAAATTATTAATGCGGCGAATTCCGGGCCCAGTGGCGGCTCAATTCAAGTGGAGGCCCCTAGCAATAAAAATTTCCAGGCCATCGAACTCAAGTTACAAATAGACATTGCAAGAAAGCTCTCCTAAACTTAATTTTTCATAGATAAATTGAATTTTTAAGTAAAAACAAATGAACGATGCGAATTCGGGGCCCAGTGACGGCTCAAGTCAAGTAGAGGCCCCAAACAAATTAGAAACAGAAATTGCAAGAAAGTTCGTTTCCAATTCGGGGAACCCTTTCGATCGTATTAAAAATTTTCGTAACAAAATAAATGATCAAAAAATAAAAAAAAACCGAGAAAGATCTCGCGTCGAAATAAATATATTTTCGAAAATATACTATGTATTTAATATATTTCGCGTAACACTTACATTTCACAAAAAAAAGAACAACACCCTGTATAACAATTGTACGCAGCGTGCAAAAATATTCAGCTATTTATTGTTTGTATTAAACAGGCAGGAACAGTAAACAGAGGCAGCGACGTAATAGCTGCAGGAATGGTGGTCAACGACTGGGCCGCCTTCTGTGGCATGGACACAACCTCTACGGAGCTCTCGGTGATCGAAAGTGTGTTCAAACTAAGCGATGCCACCCCAGCCGCGATTACATCAACAATGCGTGCGTCGCTTATAGAAAGGTGAATATACAAGCGAATTATCTCCGATATGTTATTTAATTTGGATCGTAACGATAATAATCGACGTGTTCTTCCATTTGTTTTCAGTATGTCTTAAAACGAATTGATACTCTCGAAGAGAACGTGGACAGTGTTTCGGGTGGATGGTAGAATGTCACTGTGTACATAAAATCGAATATTTATGTTCTATTAAACGAACTGAGAGTGGGTAACAATTTCAAGGCGAAACCACACCTGGCAGGAACCATACTTTCTCTGTAATTTCATCGACAAAAGCTACGATAGAAACTTTGTAACATTCTGTACGAAGGTTTATACGAAAATGTATCATCATTAAGTTCTACCTGATCACCACCATAACGAACATCTTTACTGTGTACCGTGATTTTGAAATACCTCATACGAAAAGACGGACAGTCGAATAACAAAGATACGGATTTACTTACCTCTTTAATCGCGGCTAAGAATAAACAATCTCCGACTGTACGGTTGCGATACACTCGTGGATTTTTAAAAAATATTTTAAGCTTTTCTCTCTCGTTTTCTTTTTTTTCTATGCGTATACAAAACGAGAAACTGTACGATTTCGTTCGAATCGGAACGTTCTCTCGATACAATTCACGAATTTACAAACTGCATATAAAACGGAAATATTTTATTGAAATATATTTCAATCGATAATCTCTTTGAATATAAACATTTTTTCTGTCGAAAAAGTAAATCGTTTCGATTCTGACTCTCTCTCTCTCTCTCTAACTGCCTTACACGTAATAAATGAACTATTGTAAACAACATTGTGCGGACCAGCCTGCTAATTCAGTTTATTACAAATAAAAAAAAAAGAAGAAGAAAGAGATGGGGGAAGGGCAGCCTGGATTTCTATAAATTTTGATTAACAAGACTAGAGCAATGGTAATTGTTCAGCGTGTAACAACTCGGAAGCAGCAGCGGAATCTGCACACATAACTAATGTGATACCTGCTTGATAAGACGCAGGGATACGAATGTGAGTTGTACCGGTGTTAGCGTTGCTAAGCTGTCGGTTTTGAGTCATTGCTTCTCGTACCATATTTACAACTTGCCCTGAAAAAGAAAAGAGAATAAATCAACACTCCACACGTAGCGATTAAACGATAATGATTAATCAACGTACCGAGAACGTTGAGCTTCCGCCACCTGTGATTCATAGTGGCGAGTGGCGTTAGATCTGTATTAGCGTTCCAATGAGCCAACACGTCTGCTCTTCGAATAAGCAATATACTAGGACTTACAAGTTGATGCCACACGTACTGAAAAGAAATGAAAACTCGATAAGATACGAGCGACTTAACACTGGAACTACCGGACAAGTCAAAATGACTCTTGCGAATTTTTTTCGATTAGAAATATTAAATAGAAATTGCAATTTCGGCGCACAGGTTCAATCCTATGTTACTATTTTCCTTTTTTGCTTTTTAACACGGAAATATATATCCTCATATTAATTTTTACAGAAGCAATTATATACTTGAAGATGGTCTTAACCTAGACCGAAACGTCGAATTATTAATTTGTAAAACTGCTTAGGAAAATAGTAACATAGGATCGAACCTGTGCGCCGAAATTGCAATTTCTATTTAAAATTGTCGATCGAGATAAAAGAAAACAGAAATATTAAAAGTATAAATATGTTTTTTTTTTAGAAATTTTTTTACTAAACTTCTCTATTGAAGTACATATTTAAATATCCCGTGTACGAAATCTAAATAAATGCCATATTGTCATTATTAGAAGGCAATGTATGCCAACTGCGTTTAGTGCTCGGTAGTTCTAGTGTTAAATCTAGTAATATTCTAGTAATATTCGTGGGTTTGCGGGCTTCCGTTATTTGTCCTTATACGAGCATATTTTGAGCTGCACAAGGGTTCATTTGATAGAGGAAGGTTAATTGCACCGCGCTATGCCCCATCTTATGAGTCAAAAAAGTCTTTTTGTGACAGAAAATTGATGTACCACTCCGCCTAATTCTACAGTATCAGTGTTTACAACCCCTAAGCTAGAATCTGAGGGTGGTATCTCGATTTTTTCCCCTACTTTGGACGCTCATATTACTAAATATAAACATAATTTCGGCCAGACCCTCTGATTCTTTTGTATTTATCAGGGTAACCAACCTCGTAAGCTAGAATCTGAGGGTGGTATTTCGATTTTTTCTCAATTTTTCCCTTACTTTGGACGCTCATATTATTAGATATAAACATACTCTCATTAAATCATGAGATCAGGGCGCTGCGCTGAACCTCCCTCTTTAAAATTGGCCTTCACACAGCTCAAAACAAGCTCTTATAAGAAAAAACAAGTGAATTCCGCAAACACTGTTTTCTGTGTTGTGTGTGTGCCATCTAGTGTACATAGCTGAACTAAAATTGGCTCAAAACTTGTTCTCTAAATCACTCTACGTCCTAAGATTTGTTCTAATCTCTGCCTGTATGAACGAAATATGGGAAATCACGGGAAACCATTTTTTGTCCTCATATGAGCATATTACGAGCTGTGTGAGGGTTCATTGTAAAGAGGAAGATTGATCGCAGGTCGCTCTGCTCATGATTTAAGTCGAAAAAATCGTTTTGTATTAGAAAAATATATTAGAATCTGCAGAATTTTTCTTCATTTGTTTCCCCTACTTTGGACGCTCATATTATTAGATAAAAACATAATCTAACAAAATCATGAGCTGAGCGACCTGCGATAAACCTTCCTCTATCGAATGAACCTTTGCGCAGCTCCAAGTAAGCTCGTATAAGAACAAACAATTATTTCCCGCAAACACTGATTTCATCAACAAAACAGTGTTTGCAGGAAACAATTGTTTGTCCTTATACGAGCTTACTTGGAGCTGTACAAAGGTTCATTTGATAGAGGAAGGTTGATCGTAGGGCGCTCAGCTCATGATTTAAGTAAAAAAAATCGTTTTGTATTAAATAAATATATGGGAACCTGAGGGTGGTTTTCTCATATTTTTCCCCCTACTTTGGACGCTCATATTATTAGATATAAACATAATATCGTTAAATCATGAGCTGAGCGCCCTATGATCAACCTTCCTCTTTAGAATGAGCCCTCACACAGCTCGCAACGTGCCCGTATAAGGACAAACAATTGTTTCCCGCAAACACTGTTTTTACCCTTAAATCTAGTAATATTCATGGGTTACGTTACCCCCTTAACGATAATAAGTTTCTACAATTCCTTTGACCAACCTGTTCGGCTAAACACTCTAATGGATTGGTTAAATATATGCCTGCCTGTCCGACACCGAATATCATTTGATGATGCCATGCGTCCGGAATATCGCATCCCACTCCACAATGTTGTAAATTCAACGTTGCGATCGGCGCAGCTCCTTTAAACAAAGATTTTACATTTGTACAATAAAGATCAATATGTTTGACAATCGATTTTAATCGATAGAGTATATTTTCTATAGACGCGACAGCCTCGGGGGGGTTTGGTCGCATGAACCGTGCGCAGACACTATTTTTTTTTCTTCGTTGCGCCCGAAACGTCATTTAAACACGAGTATTGGTGTTATACAGGGTGGTCATTTTATCTGATAACATTGAAACATCTCGAGAACTATGCATCGGATCAAAACAAGTAGGTAATGAAAGTTGTTCGTCGCGAAGGGGGACATCCAATGATACCAAACTCGACGCCCCACCGCCACCCCCTGGGGGTGGGGTAAGATAAAAAACTTAAATGGGAACCCACATTTTTCATTGCAGATTTAGATTCTCCAGAAAAAAAATACACAAATTTGACCTAGGAGTTTTTGCATTTTGGTTTACAGATAGCGCTGTAAGAAACAAATATCAAAATGGGTAAAAGATCGTTAACCACTTCGTTGTCACGGACGTGTTATGACGCGACGTCGCTACCGTTCGTATAAGGTCACAGACGCGTTATCACGCGACGCAATGCCGCTTCCGCGGTGCCACGGACGTGTAAACACGCGACGCAATGCCGTTCGTGCGATGCCACGGACGTGAAAACACGCGACGCAATGCCGTTCGTGCGATGCCACGGACGTGAAAACACGCGGGCTTTTCTTTGCTCCGTCTGAGGACACCGCTTATTTCTATGTCGTTTCAGTTAGTTCCTGTTTAATTGTTCACGGGAGTAGACCATCATGCGGAGAATTAGAAATCGTATCGTAAGTGACAGCGATAGTGATAGCGAAAGTAGTATAAGTGACCATAACGTTCCATTGTCCGAAAGATGGAAAAATTTAATTACTAAAAGAAAATGGAATATTCCCAGTTCTACAACAAACTTTGAAGCACAAGTTTTTAGTTATACCGACATACATAGCGGTGTATTACAGTCATCCGGTATATCGGGAAACAGTTCTCCTCTTTCCATTTTTGAATTTTTCTTCCTGAATCCTGAATCCTGAAATCAATGTTTTTCTTTAACTATACCATTCCCAGAATTAATAATTTTTCGAATTAAAGGACTTAATCTAATAAAGAAACACGCGAGATATGTCGTGTGTAGCATCGCACGAACGGCATTGCGTCGCGTGATAACGCGTCTGTGATCTTATACGAATAGTATCGACGTCGCGTGATAACACGTTCATGAGAGCGAAATGGTTAAAAATTGCGGATATCTCGAGAAATACACATCAGATCAGAAAAATAAAAGTAGACGTGTTTGATATTTTTAAGAATGCTATTCAATAACACCATAGCTAAAGTAGTTTTTGATTATATTGATAAACAATCCAATGAATTTTTACAACTGCTTTCGATTGCAGCGACATCTGTCAACGAAATTGCACGAATAATATCAAATCAATGGAGAACCAAGATTTGTTATAAAAAAGGGTTTCACATTGAAGATTTTGAAATAATTCCCTCTCCCACCCTCAGGAGGTGGGGGTGGGGGGTCAATTATGGTGTTATCGAATTGGATGTCCCCCTTCGCGACGAACAACTTTCATTACCTACTTGTTTTGATCCGATGCATAGTTCTCGAGATATTTCAATGTCTTCAGATAAAATGACCACCCTGTATACTAATAATTTTTTTTAAATTCTGCGGGGTGCTCAGTGTACCCCATTTTATCGAGAAGGTTACGTTACTCAGGCTGAAATCGCCGCTCTGTGGGATATTTGGTCTGTTTGGTGCGCCAAAACAATTGCTTCGACATTATCAAACGAAAAATACAATTTAATGTTTAAAAAATCGAAATAATCTTGTTTTCTGAACCAAATTTTTGCAAAAATTTTGTATATTGCAGTTTATACGTGTGTGAATACTGTTAAACTTTTATTTAAAATATTTTTTCGTCAGATTAAGAGAAATTAGTATTATAATGTTATTAATACTGTCAAGATCATAATATTACGTATCGTTGAATTCGTCTTATCACCAGCTTCAACATTATCAAATTAAAAATACAATTAATTGGGTATTCAACACATCAATATTTTTCTCACACTTACGGCCAAAATGACGCTAATGAGAGTTTTCTTGAGACTTTTTTGGGGAGGACCCCGAAATTTTTGACCGCTTAGGGCCCCTACTTCTCTTGATCCACCCTTGACTTTGGGGGTTGTTTTCATCCCTTCAGAATGGATGGTTGCCGATAAAAAAATAAATACGCGTGTCAAATATTTTAAGAAGAACTATATCTCACACAGAGTTGGGCAAAAAGTAATTTCAGTTACAATTACTTACCAATTACTGTAATTTGTAATTGCAGAAATACAATTACATGTAATTGTAATTGGTAATTGCAATTACTTTTCGAATCACTGTAATTATAATTGTGGTCCGCAATTACAATTACATGTAATCGTACTTTTATTTCTGCAATTACAAGTACAATTACATGTAATTGTGCTTTTTCTGCATTTTTGCAATTATTGCAATTTCTGCAATTAAAAATTACATTAATTGGTAAGTAATTGTAATTGTAATTACTTTGGCTCAACCAGTAATAGTAATTGCAATTACCAATTACAATTACATGTAATTGTAATTGTGGTCCGCAATTACAAATTACAGTAATTGTTCTCTTAAACCACTAATTTTTATGTTTTGGACCATTTAGCTGTTTTCGTATTGAAATTGTAGTCCACTTTGCTCATGTAATTGCAGATGTAATTAATTGCTCATGTAATTAATTACTGCCCAACTCTGATCTCACACAAGTTTCATCGAAATCGGTTGTTGGTCGCGTCTATCGTGTAGACATTGTCGCGTCTATCGAAAATATACTGTATGTTCGAGTTTCTCAGTTGCGCACCTCTCGAGATCCAATAATGCAGCCAGTGAGACAAAGAGACTTTCCTTTCCGGATAGAACGCGAAGAATTTCGTGATAACCGAACCGTTCGTACACGAAGCTATACCTCGCGCCAAATCTCTGTGAGTCGATCCTGCCACAGATCGGCTGTGCAAGTATCTCGGTAATGGTGTGCCTGGTTCTCTTTGTCTAGTGTTCACACCGTTCAACAACGCCTCCAGCGAAAACGACACATTTAAAGCCAACTGTGAAAACGTTCCACGATTAGATCACTATATTACATAGTTAATATACACTGTGTACAGGATGGTCCGTTTAAATAAGAACACCTAAATACAGTAAATTATCCATATAAGTCCCGAGCACGGGTCTGCCGAGGGACATTTATGCACCACAGTCACTATTCTTTGAGTGTGCCGAACTAGAAAAGGACGGCCGAGCTCGAGAGGCGTCCGTCGCACAGTGGTCCAAGAGACCGATTTAGGAGTGCAAAAGTCGAAAAACCAAAGATGAAGTAGGCATTTTTTATTATTTCTTACATCAATATACATACGCGTAGAAGATAAAATCGACGATTTTACTTCTCGAATCAATTATTGTTAAGCGTGGCAAACGTTGAAAGTAGCAGCATGAGAAATAGCATCGAAATAAAGGACATCCTTTTCACCTATAATTTACTGTTTAGAAAGTTAATATTGATCCTAATCATAATAGGTGTGTTCAGAAGCATTAGGAAGATACGAAAACAAAATGAAACAATTTTTCGGAAATGTTTAAACAATGTTTCTCAACAAAGTATTAAGAAATTTATTTTTTATGTTTGTTGTAGGAAATACTAACGATATTCGCCCGTATTCGCTTTAATTTTTGCATGAGTATTACGAATGGAATGTGTAGTTTATGGTCTCATCAAATTTATTTGCAGAACCTTGCAGATTACCAAGTTATTTTACTTTTTCTCGTTCGATGACGTGTGCGCGTGGGACGTGCATATACAATATCGCACTATATTTACGGACAAACAAAAAAACACGGACACACAAAGAAAGAGTACTTATTTGAAAGTGAGATGAAAACCCTTTTATTATATGAGGATAATTTGGATGATAGCGATAGTGATTCGGATGATAACGACAATAATTCGAATGATGAAGATAGCAATGGGATAATAAAGATAGTAATTTGGATGATGCCAACAGCAAGTCAGATGAAGAACGCGAAATAGAAAAAATTTTTAGTAATAATTAGTAATAATTATAATAATTATAAGCTTAGGTAATAATTGTTTTAGTAATAATTATAATGCTCATAGCAAGATGTAAATTTGTTTCGTTTTTATTGTTATTATTATTGTGTTCTTTATTTGTATTATTATTGTTTTTGTTGTAAATTTCATTTCTGAAAATTATACTATTGTAAAAGCAAAAAATTGGGTACAAGTTCCTCTTTTCTGTCATTGTAAATTAAAACTGGCATGATAAATTGAAATACGTTGCTTCCTCTGCTCTATTTTAAGAAAAAAAAATATTTTAATAAACTTCCGGAACTCTATTAGCCGTCTTTATAGTTACTTAATGTGTATAGAATACATGTAACACTGAATTATCGATTATTAGAAGCGTTTAGACTTTTGCACTCCTAAATCGGTCTCTTGGACCACTGTGCGTCGCCGAGAAATGTAAACATAGCTAATCCAAATTGCTAACTTTCTTATTTTTCATTATTTTTTTATGGAACTTTCACCAACATATTCCTGCCATTTTTCTAATGCAAAATCATACCAAACATGATATAATTCCGATAATATTTACTTGAGTAATGGACAATTAAAGTTTCGAGCGCAAGGAAAGATAGCGTATGGGAAAGAAAGAGATGCCGAGAGTCGGAGTCGGCGGCACAGTTCAAAGGCTCAAGCGTGAACACAATGCAATACCATGGGATAACTTTTTTATTATTACTTATTTTTTTATAGGACTTTTTTAATAGATTTGTGACATTTTTTCTGATTAAAACGATACCAAACACGATATAATTCGGATCATATACAGGTGTATGGACATATAAGGATCAGGTACATATGTACATCGGTGGGGTAACAGTAATGCAATGATGACACTTTTTTATTTTTAATTAATCTTTTTGAGACTTCTACGGTCATATTTATAATATTTCTCTAATGAAATTTTTTCTGATTATACATACATATCTATTTTTTAAATTGACAATAGAGTAAGTTATGGTGACACACAAAGAGAGTAAATGATAAAGACATTAAAAGAGACACACTCTCTTGACTGGGACATTTCGCGACTCAGATAACGAGCAGAAACTCAGCTACAGTATAATTAAGTAACCAATTTTATTTCAAAAAATATTATTTTTTAATTTTTTATTACATTTATTTATAATTTTTATTTATGTCGCCATAAATTTAATCCCTCCAAGGGACCACCAGCGGCCGTTTGGTACGGTCCCAAGGTACCGAGACTCTTCTTGTCTGTCACGAAAACTTACTCTATCGTCAATTTAAAAAATAAATATGTATGTATAATCAGAAAAAATTTCATCAGAGAAATATTATAAATATGAGGGTAGAAGTCTCATAAAAGATTAATTAAAAATAAAAAAGTGTCATCATTGAATTATATCGTGTTTGGTATCATTTTAATCAGAAAAAATGTCACAAATCTATTAAAAAAGTCCTATAAAAAAATAAGTAATAATAAAAAAGTTATCCCATGGTATTGCATTGTGTTCACGCTTGAGCCTTTGAACTGTGCCGCCGACTCCGACTCTCGGCATCTCTTTCTTTCCCATACGCTATCTTTCCTTGCGCTCGAAACTTTAATTGTCCATTACTCAAGTAAATATTATCGGAATTATATCATGTTTGGTATGATTTTGCATTAGAAAAATGCAAGGAATATGTTGGTGAAAGTTCCATAAAAAAATAATGAAGAATAAGGAAGTTGGCAATTTGGATTAGGCGGTCTCACCGAGACACACGAGCCTCATGATGTCATACTTCTCGGCGACCGAGGCTTCTCGAGTTTCATGGCCCCTCAAGGGGGTACACCCCGCAGTAGTGGGGATAGCTTCGGGACTTTTAAAGGCTACACTTTTAAAACTCTTATGGATACTTTACTGTATCTCTTCAGGTTATTGTGATGCAAAAAATATTTGTCACGTAATGTGCATGGTGTCAATGCACCAAATATTTGGCACGAATATTTTTTTCCGAGTGTCATTTTTTTTCAGAGTTGTCAAGGTCATCGATGTTTTTTGGTACATAACTACATTTTTGTTATTGCATCGTGTAACTGATGGAAAAATACATTCAGATATGTATAATAACATGACCTTGAAATGACCTTGATGACCTCTTGAACCTACGAATGCGAAGAAAATATTTTTCACGCTTGAGTTGTCTTAAACTCACTTGTGGAGTTTCGTTAACTTTATCGACAATAAGTATTTTGTTTCTTTCGTTCATAACAGTTCGGATTCTTACACGCTTTTTGACAACAGTACCAGTTTCACGAAAATGACTGATCAACTTTTTATAAGTAGAAAGTGATGGACATACATTCTATTTATACATTCTAACTGCTTGCCTTAAACAATGATCAGCTTTACCGCAAATGAAGGCCATATCAACTTTCTCTTGCATTGAGTAATTCATTTCAAACAGCACGTCGATACACGGATAGATAAATTGAAACTGATTGGAATTTCAAATCGTTAGGTATCATCAGTATTGTGACAGTAAACATGTTTATTTACATTCACGCTCTTGATGTAGAGTCTTGGTCAAAGCCTACGATCTCAATAGAGATCAGTTCCTAGACCTATAAGTATCATTAGTGTAATGCCCAAAGTCTTTGAAGAAATTGTCACTAAAAAGTTATATTCCTCTGTCTCTCTTTCAATATGTGAACAGCAACATGGTTTCGTAAATAAGCGATCAACAACCACAAACCTAACAATGTATTGCAATTTTGTCTCATCCTCTTTGGATGCCAATCTTCAAGTTGACACAATATTTACAGATTTCTATAAAGCTTCTATAAAGACACAGTAAATCATTCCCTTCTGATTTATAAGCTGTTTGCTTTGGGCTGCAAGGGTAATCTATTAGCATGGCTAGAAAGTTACCTTAAAAACCGATTACAAATTATACGTATAGGTGATTGCCTATCATCCCCAGTAAATGTTCTATCCCGAGTACCTCAAGGCTCCCACCTGGGGCCTCTTCTATTTATAATGTTCATTAATGATTTAACCACCATTTTTCAACATTGTAATCTTCTCCTATTTTCAGATGATTTAAAAATCTTTAACCATATGGTCTCCGAAAAGTGTGAAATATGAAATCATGATAGAGAGGGTGCAACATAAATTCTTCAGGTTTTGTGCATATAAGACAAACAATCCAATGTCAATCTTTGATCATAATTACTCTAAAATATCAACACACAGTCAACCTTGAAACATTATCTGATCGTAGAACAGTTTCTAACCTGAGCTTTATCTTTAATTTGATAAATAATAATATAGATTGTCCCGCACTCCTCAGGCAAATTAATTTCTATGTACCTGACACGTGGTTCGAGAAATAGAGCAGGATTTCAAACAATGAAATCCAAATCCTCATATGGAGCAATAAATCCTTTAAATCGCATTATTGATAGCTCAACACACATTTTATAATAATATTGATTTTTCCAATGGCACGTTACAGGCATTCAAAATGAAATTGCGCTGTACTATTCGTTAATAGTACCTATATTTTCTTAGTTTCGCGCTGTCCATAATTATGTGAATTTTAGATTAAGACTTAAGATCAAGATTCTTTTCTGTCATATTATATAATACTGCATACATTCGTATAAAAGGACTTCGGTCCGTTTAAAATAAATAATAATAATAATCAGTTCTAGGTAAAACTTTAATTTTCGAGGATCAAGGTCATTTCAAGGTCATGTTATTATACATATCTGAATGTATTGTTCCATCAGTTACACGATGCAATAAAAAGAAAATGTAGTTATGTACCAAAAAACATTGATAACCTTGACAACTCCGAAAAAAATGACACTTGGAAAAATATATTCGTGCCAAATATTTGGTGGATTGACATCATGCACATTACGTAACAAATATTTTTTGCATCACAATAACCTGAAGACATATTTAGGTTTTCTTATTTAAACGGACCACCCTGTATATTGTACAGTAAAGTCCTGATCTAGATCCTCCAATTGTCTGTTCCGAACGGGGACAGAAATCGTCTAGGGGAAACAATACTATAACACAATAATATTTACGTAAACAACTTAACATCTTAGAAATTATATATTAATAAATTATAAATTAATTATTCTATAAAACAATTACAGACGCAATTCTAATTAATCTTGAAAATTATCTAAACGGAGATCGAAACGTCGTGTATTTAACTTGGTAATTTTTAAAATTGCTCTTTTCTAAAACCCGTTTCAATCAGAAAAATGTAGCGAATCAAATAAAAAATGGTAGCGTCACATTGGTATTTTAATTAAACTACAATAAGTTCTGAATGTTTCTCTTTCTTTTTCACTGACTATCCTCTTCTATGTCCTAAAATTGCTCTGTACCGTCAATTAAACCACTAAATACAGTTTAAATTATATCATGTAATTTTAATCAGAGAAATGCCACAAATAAGCTGGTGAAAGTCCCATAAAAAACTAATGAGAAATAAAGAAGTTTTTTAATTGGATTAGTGGTGGTTCTACCCTCGGTGGAGGGGATATGCGAAGGGACAGTGATCGTGTAGATCCTCATTGCGCTAGATCGCGACTTTACTGTACATACAGGTTGGGGCAATAACTATGTCCAGTTTGAATATTGCCGTTATTTGTAATAATATGAAAAAATGTTATATAGAAAACTTACACGGTATAGAAGGGGACATATTGTGACAGAAACATTTTCTGCGTGGGTGGAGGCATAGAGGAGATTTCAAGGTCATCTCTATTTTTTTTAATGGAATGCTACGTTTTTTTTATCACGATGTGATAGCCAGTATATGCACTAAATGATATCGGCGCTACAGGTTCGATTACAAATACAAAAATTAGCAATTTTGCAGTATCATAATTTTTGTAATTTACCACCCTCTTTATGTTTATGTTTATACCACCGTCTTAAATTTACCACCAAATTTCAAAAATTATGATACTGCAAAATTGCTAATTTTTGTATTTGTGATCGAACCTGTAGCGCCGATATCATTTAGTGCATATACAAAATTTACGATCGTTAAAAATGGAGACTGATAGCCAGTGTTGAGACGAATTCAGCGAGTTATCATTGAAGGTCATACAAGGTCAAATATGGTAGTAAAGTAAACTTTATTAGCTTACAGGAGATGTTCGAATTGGTGACCGTTTGGGTGAATGCAAAGTTGCAATCTTCGTATCCCTGCATCACGTGCATATCTTATCGTTTCTGAACTTATTCTAGCACATGCTGTATTATTGCATAGACCCTCACTTTTACATAAACCAATGGTTTTGTAACATTGTTTATGTTGTGGCAATACATCGCGTATAGCTAGAAATGTAAGCATCTCATCAGCTCGTAATGTAAACATCTGACCAGTTCGTAACATTAACATGAATCGGTCAGTCAGTCTCAGTCGATTGTTAAGTCAAGTAACTGCGTGATCATCAAAATGAAGTTTTCTTTCTAAGAGCAAGTGGATATGATCCTTGTTTATGGATAAATGCGACACAATTCGATAAGAGCTCAATCCTTGTATGCTGAACGATATCCAAACCGTACAAATCCTTCGCCCCAATAAACTTTACTTTACTACCATATTTGACCTCGTATGATCTTCAATGATAACTCGCTGAATTCGTCTCAACACTGGCTATCACATCGTGATAAAAAAAACATAGCATTCCATTAAAAAAAATAGAGATCACCTTGAAATCTCCTCTATGCCTCCACCCACGCAGAAAATGTTTCTGTCACAATATGTCCCTCTCTATACCGTGTAACTTTTGTATATAACATTTTTTCATATTATTACAAATAACGGCAATATTCAAACTTGACATAGTTATTGGCCCACCCTGTATAGAAGGTAACCAAATTCTACATACCAATGCATTGATCGCAGAAGTAGCACCGCACGCAGACGTTTCAATTTGGGTAACTTGTTTCACCGTAGCCTCCTTCTCGCTCCACAACATAACTTTCTCCACTGGTAAAAGCCCGTCCAATCGTTCATTGGATAATTCGTTTTCCTGCGAAAGAAATTGGTACGAAGTGTTAGCAAGATCTTGCTCGATCGACAAAAATTTTTAAGAATGTAGAAGCATTATTAACTAGATTCGAGTCGCCGCTCTGGTTGAACTCCGCCTGTTTGTTGAGCATCAGTTTCTTCGCCATTATACGATGGTAAAGGGTCGAGCTGAGATTCACTCTTCCAGAATTTAAATTCTTGAACAGCAGCTTCAAGTAAGAGCTCTCCGTGACCGAGGCCATCGAAGATTCCGCCCACAGCTCCGATTCGGTGTCGCTGTTATCACCGGGCGAAATAAGATCTCCGCTCGTGTTGTGGTACCCGTACGATTCTCGCAACGGACATCCTGTATTACGATACAAGCCGCCAGTGTCCCATTTTTCTAGAAAATCATACGTAAATATATAATCTCTGTGCAGATTTCTTTATCATTCACATCAGTAAATATATAATCTCTGTGTAGATTTCTTAATCATTCACATCAGTAAATTTGCTATAGGAGCGACAGCCCCGGAAGAATTTAGTCGCATCTATCGTATAAATATTGTCGCGTCTATAGAAAATTGACTGTAGGTGTGATTTAAAACGTTATAAAAATACTTTTATATCGGTTTCAACCTATTATAGATATTAACAAAGAAAATACATTTCTACTTCGCTTCAATTTGTTGCACGAAGAATGTAAATATTGCATTTACACTAGAGAATCGTGGTTTTGTACGTGTATTAATAACACACGTGCAGTGGCGGATCTAATGGTAAGCGGACTAAGAGGCCGCGTGGGGCCCCGGAATACCATAGGGCCCCGAATTTCAAAGAAATTTATTTAATGTATAATGGTATGAAATATTTTCAAAACTCTTTTTTTGTTAATAAGTTTAGGAGGATTTTTCTTGCAACTTCTATTTCTAACTTGAGTTCGAGGTTCCCAGAGTATCATAGGGCCCCAAATTTCAAAGAATTTATTTAATGTGTAACGGAATGAAGTGTTTTCAATACTTTTCGTTTTTGTTAATAAGTTTACGAGAGTTTTTTCTTGCAACTTCTATTTCTAACTTGAGTTCGAGGTTCCCAGAATATCATAGGGCCCCAAATTTCAAAGAATTTATTTAATGTGTAACGGTATGAAGTGTTTTCAATACTTTTCGTTTTTGTTAATAAGTTTACGAGAGTTTTTTCTTGCAACTTCTATTTCTAACTTGAGTTCGAGGACCCCGAAATTTTTTTCGCTTGGGGCCTCCACTTGAATTGAGCCGCCACTGGGCCCCGGGATACCATAGGGCCCGGAATTCTCCGCATTCATTTTTTTTTACAAAATTGTTCAATTTATCTACGAAAAAGGAAATTTATGAGAATTTTCTTGCAATTTCTATTTGTAACTTCAGTTCGAGGGCCCCGAAATTTCTACCGCTTTGGGCCTCCACTTGACTTAAACCGCCACTGCACACGTGTACTATTTCACGTATGTATATTTGAACACAATTGTATCAATGGATCCTCATTTAAATTCGTATAATTTTTAAAACATTGATATTAATTTATGCACCCCTATTTTGCTTTTGAAAATCAATAAGATACGTTAATACACGTGTATTTAAATATACGTGAAATATAAATGTCTGGTTTACACTTCAACTACCGAAAAACTTTTACATAATATCCCCCAATTGTTTTCAACAGCGTAGCAGAAAATTCGTGGTGGAGCAGAAATAAAGTATACCGGTTGCGCCACTGGTATTTGGCATCCATGGCGAAGGCTGACTCGGTTTGACGCTCGGTTCTGGCGTAGATTGGCTAGTCGATGAACACGGTTGAGGTTCTACATGGTTCACGTTCTGTACGCTCTGTTTCAGATGTTGCGACGCAGATGCGATCCCTTGTCGCGACACAACTTTACCGCTACTTAAATCGTTTAATACTGGATCCTGCTCCACGTTGTCTAACGCTATATTCTGTATGTCTTCATTTATAGAGGCCAAGTCGCTATCGCCAGTGTCCTGCGAGGAAGAGAGATACTAACCGTGAGAAACCAGTCAACGCTTCCATCAGGATTCGTACGTTACCTGTTCGCAGGAAGGCCCCGGATCGAAATCCATTTCTAAAAAGTCCATCTCTGGACTGGATCTACCGCTATGAGATTGTCCTTCCTCTTCGCCTTCTTCCAGCTGTCCATGGTTCGCATCTCCTCTCTGAGCAAAGTGAACCGCATCGTCGTTCCCCTTGTATGTGTAAATACAGTAATCCTCCCCATCCGACATGTCGCCCTCATTCCCAGAACTAGAATCTCTCCTCTCGTTCTGTTCCCTCTGCGTACTCTGCTACAGAATCGAATAAATAATTTACACAACCAGGGAGCAATACGATAATTCACTATATTCACTATACGATAAAACTGCTTAGGAAAATAGTAACATAGGATCGAACCTGTGCACCGAAATTGCAATTTCTAGATAATTCACTGAGTTCTGAAAACTTTTGGGATATTCCTTTTACCTTTTGCAACCCGCTCGGCCCAGCCACTTCTCTGTTCCCGTTAATATTAGGTCTCAGGAAACAGCACGTCCCTTGACTGGTCGAGCCTACGCTGCCCCCTATATTATTCAACACACATTTAGAAACATAGGATCTCGATGGCCAGGCGCTGTCCACTTCAGGACTAGAATCCGAACTGCACGATACTTTCGACGGACACTTCTCGATTCCGGACACATAATCCACGTTGTTCTTCATGTCGATGTCCTCGTTCGGTCTGGCTAGCAGCATGCTCGCAGGTATTGTGGCTGCGTTATTCAAATGCGCGATCGGATTGGACACTGCGCCGGCATTGTACGAGACTGGTAGAAAAGTGTGATTCAAATGGGAGTTAGTTTGATTAGGAGATAAGTTTAAATGCATCTGAGGCTTAGGCAAGTTTAAAGCGCTGCTGTTCATTATAGTCTTATGCTTGAATTGACTGGCGATGGTAGAATTAACGGTTTGAGGCTTGACGCTGTTGGTATTTAAAAATATGGAAGGTACGCTCGCGTTTGCTGTGTCCTGGCTGGTGTCTTGGTCCGTTGAATTATTGAAACCGGACGCGCCGGCAGCTTGCACGGATCTCGTACCATTAGCCAACGCGACCGAAGGCATCGAAGACAGATGGTTCTTGGCACTGTTCTCGCCTATCTTGTTGTTCAACTTCAGCTGGTCACCGCATAGTCTCGTTTCGATCGGTTGATTTGTTTTCTTCAAATGTCCGTCCACTTTTGACTCCGTTTTCTTTTGGTTATTGCTTGTACCTTCTTGGGAACTCATATTACTCTGGAAAACAAAGAGAAAACGAACGTGTAACGTTTATCTATTGGAAGGAAAAAAAATGAGAACGTAAACGGCGACTGACAATTATTCCGTGTTATCGCGAAACTCAGGGAACTGTATCGAATCGTAAACGGAATTTCACCAGAACGAAATGTGTGTGTGAAGGCAAGTTTTAGCAGAGTAAAAATTGTTTTACTTTAACAATTACTTTTTCCGACAGGTTTAACGTATTAGGCGGTGTTCGACATTAGTGCGCTCTCGCCGCGAGTTTACGTGGTAGAAAACGAATCGAGTAGTCCTTTGATTGTTACTGGGAAATAATAAGTTCGGTTTGTTAGAACGCAGCGATGTCAAGTGATGAAAAAACGAAGGCCTCACTAACTTCGTCCTCCCGAGTTTTCCGGAAGTCAGCTGATTGTTCGAAACAAGTGCAGCTAAATACTACACGGAGATTCGTTGATTTGTCGTATCATTTTCTAGTTTTCGAAATAAAATCTATTCAATCATTCATATGTGGCGATAGGGAAAACAATGTCGCGCATCGGTTTTCGTTCGAAACGAGCAGAACTGTGAATTCGACGACAGACTCGCCTTGAGTTTTTGTCTCTTACGCATTAATTAATTGATGCCCCTAGGAGCTTTTGATATTTACAAACTATTACCGCACAGGTTGAATACGGGAATCCGTCTATCATTTGCCTGAAAGAAAATATGCTACAGTCCGATTACGATTGCAGTTCTATGTGTTCTATACGATAACAACTCGTCGCTGACCCCTCTAGCCGTTTTATGTACTGCTTGTCGCGTTATAGGACCGAGCAAAATGTTAAGCTCCGTTCACACGATGCGATCGCGTGGAAAACTCCACTTGGACAGTGGCGGATCTAGTCAACTGAAAGCCTCAAACAGTAAAAATTTGGGGGCCCCCGAATTCAAGATAGAAATAGAAATTGCAAGAAAATACTCATAAATTCAATTTTTCTTAGATGAATTGAATTTTACAATAAAAACAAATGACTGCTGCTAACTCGGGCCCAGTGACGGCTCAAATCAAGTGGAGGCCCCAAGCAATAAAAATTTCGTAGCCCTTGAACTAAAAAAATCAGAAATAGAAATTGCAAGAAAATACTTATAAATTTAATATTTCTTAGATAAATTGAATTTTAAATAAAAACAAATGAATGATGCGAATTCAGTGCCCAGTGGCGGCTCAAGTCAAGTAGAGGCCCAAGCGGTAAATTTTCAGGGCCCCCAAACTACAGTTAGAAATGGAATTTGCAAGAAAACACTCATAAATTTAATATTTCTTAGATAAATTGAATTTTAAATAAAAACAACTGAATGATGCGAATTTAGGGCCCAGTTACGGCTCAAGTCAAGTAGAGGCCACAAGCGGTAAAAATACCGGGGCCCTTGAATTTAAATTAGAAATAGAAATTGCAAGCAAATACTCATAACCTTAATTTTTTTAAATAAATTGAATTTTTATGTAAAAACAAATGAACGATGCGAATTCAGGGTCCAGTGATGGCTCAAGTCAAGTAGAGGCCCCAAGCAATAAAAATTTCGGAGCCCTTGAACTAAAAGAATCAGAAATAGAAATTGCAATAAAATACTCATAACCTTAATTTTTTTAAATAAATTGAATTTTTATGTAAAAACAAATGAACGATGCGAATTCAGGGTCCAGTGGCGGTTCAAGTCAAGTAGAGGCCCAAACGGTAAATTTTCAGGGCGCCCGATTTCAATTTCGAAATAGAAATTGCAAGAAAACACTCATAAATTTAATTTTTCTTAGATAAATTGATTTTTTAAATAAAAACAAATGAATGATCCGAATTTAGAGCCCAGTGGCGGTTCAAGTCAAGTGGAGGTATTGGGCAGTAAAAATTTCAGGTCCCTCGAATTCAAGTTAGAAATAGAAATTGCAAGAAAATGCTTATAAATTTAATAATAATTATAAATTTAATTTTATCTGATTTTTATCTCATTTTTTTTTTAGATGATGTTTATATGAAGTAATATTAGCGTCTAAAGTAGGCGAAAAAACTGAAGAAAAATTTCGGAGATTCTAATGTAGTTTTCGTTCACAAAAAGATTTTTCTCGCGAAAATATCGAGAAGAGCGCACTGGGCGTAACCTTCCTCTTTCGAATGAGCCCTCACTCAGCTCAAAATATAATCATATGAGGACGTGAAACGACACCGCGTAAACCCCTGTTTTGGGCCCAAAATCTAGTTAGATTCTGGTTAGATTCTAGTAATGTCACGTGGGTACCCTACCCCCCTAAGGGGGTACCCTACCCATGGATTCTATTGTATTAAATCAGTGTTACCAACCCTGCAAGCTAGAATCTGAAGGTGGTAACTCGATTTTTTCTCGATTTTTCCCCTACTTTGGACGCTCATATTATTAGATAAAAACATAATTTAACAAAATCATGAGCTGAGCGACCTGCGATCAACCTTCCTCTTTACAATGAGCCCTCACACAGCTCGCAACATGCTCGTATGAGGACAAAAACTGGTTTCCCGCAAACACTGTTTTCACTTGTTTTTCTAGTAATATTCTAGTAATATCCATGGGGGGGATATTACTAGAATATTACTAGAAAACCCCTTAGGGGGGGTACCTGGATTCTATTGTATTAAATCAGTGTTACCAACCCTGCAAGCTAGAATCTGAGGGCGGTAACAAAATACAAAAATACATCGGAATCTGTGGATGTTGTTTCTCGATTTTCGCTCTACTTTGGTCTTAGTTTTCTGTCACAAAAAGACTTTGTTGACTCATAAGATGGGGCACAGCGCGGTGCAATTAACCTTCCTCTATCAAATGAACCCTTTTTTTTGGAATTGGGGAAAATCCGATTAATGGATAACCATCCTTGCCGCCGAAGGCAAGGATGACCAATGTCGGTCTCGGTATAATCGTTACCGACTAACGACCCCAATAGTCGTTCCTAGACATTTACTGCAGGGACCCAGGATCACGTTAGTACTCAACTGGGCCCCCGCTGTCCCTTAATGAGACCTCCCCTAACAACCACACTTAGCAACCGGACGAGCAGCCGACGACCAGGCTTCTCGTCCCCCTTCCCATGAGTCGCCCGTTGGAGGAGCTCGAGTTCGGCTCGAACTCCCCCTGCGACCCACGGCGACCTCCGTCCTCGGGCCCCTTCACTGCCGAAACAGCGTCAGGACGAGGAGGAAGGCCGCCGCACGCGTTGAGACGGGCTCCTCGGAAGGGTGCATTTCACACACCCTCGGAACCCATCTCCCCTTCCGTGAAAGCGCGAGTAATGGTACTCACGTGTTTCACCCCCCTTCCGGCGACATGGAAGCGTCCCAAGTCTTGAGAGGAGGTCCATCCCCTAAGTGGACTCCGCCTTAAGGCGGTAGGGTGCCCACGTGACCGAGCAGAACCTGACTAGAATCTGACCAGAATCTGACAAAAATTGGGCCCAAAACAGGGGTTTACGCGGTGTCGTTTCACGTCCTCATATGATTTTATTTTGAGCTGAATGAGGGCTCATTCGAAAGAGGAAGGTTACACGCAGTGCGCTCTTCTCATGTTTTTTTAAGATGATGTTTGTATGAAGTAATATTAGTGTCCAAAGTAGGCGAAAAAAATGAAGAAAAATTCCGGAGATTCTAATGTATTTTTCGTTCACAAAACGATTTTTCTCGCGAAAATATCGAGAAGAGCGCACTGCGTGTAACCTTCCTCTTTCGAATGAGCCCTCACTCAGCTCAAAATAAAATCATATGAGGACGTGAAACGACACCGCGTAAACCCTTGTATTGGGCCCAAAACACGGGTTTACGCGGTGTCGTTTCACGTCCTCATATGATTTTATTTTGAGCTGAGTGAGGGCTCATTCGAAAGAGGAAGGTTACACGCAGTGCGCTCTTCTCGATATTTTCGCGAGAAAAATCATTTTGTGAACGAAAAATACATTAGAATCTCCGGAATTTTTCTTCATTTTTTTCGCCTACTTTGGACACTAATATTACTTCATACAAACATCATCTAAAAAAAACATGAGAAGAGCGCACTGCGTGTAACCTTCCTCTTTCGAATGAGCCCTCATTCAGCTCAAAATAAAATCATATGAGGACAAAAAGTGGTTTCCCGTGATTTCCCATATTTCGTTCATACAGGCAGAGATTAGAACAAATCAAAGGACGTAGAGTGATTTAGAGAACAAGTTTTGAGTCAATTTTAGTTCAGCTGTGAAGACTAGATGGCGCACACACAACACAAAAAACAGTGTTTGCGGGATTCAATTGTTTTTCCTTATACGAGAATGTTTTGAGCTGTGTGAAGGCCCATTCTAAAGAGGAAGGTTCAGCGCAGCGCCCTGAGCTCATGATTCAATGAGATTATGTTTATATCTAATAATATGAGCGTTCAAAGTAGGGGGAGAAATCGAGAAAAAAATCGAGTTACCACCCTCAGATTCTAGCTTGCAGGGTTAGTAACACTGATTTAATACAATAGAATCCATGGGTGTCACGTGGATACCCTACCCCCTTAAGGGGGTAGGGTGCCCACGTGACATTACTGGGTACCCATGGATTCTATTGTATTAAGGGGGTAGGGTATCCACGTGACACCCATGGATTCTATTGTATTAAATCAGTGTTACTAACCCTGCAAGCTAGAATCTGAGGGTGGTAACTCGATTTTTTTCTCGATTTCTCCCCCTACTTTGAACGCTCATATTATTAGATATAAACATAATCTCATTGAATCATGAGCTCAGGGCGCTGCGCTGAACCTTCCTCTTTAGAATGGGCCTTCACACAGCTCAAAACATTCTCGTATAAGGAAAAACAATTGAATCCCGCAAACACTGTTTTTTGTGTTGTGTGTGCGCCATCTAGTCTTCACAGCTGAACTAAAATTGACTCAAAACTTGTTCTCTAAATCACTCTACGTCCTTTGATTTGTTCTAATCTCTGCCTGTATGAACGAAATATGGGAAATCACGGGAAACCACTTTTTGTCCTCATATGATTTTATTTTGAGCTGAATGAGGGCTCATTCGAAAGAGGAAGGTTACACGCAGTGCGCTCTTCTCATGTTTTTTTTTAGATGATGTTTGTATGAAGTAATATTAGTGTCCAAAGTAGGCGAAAAAAATGAAGAAAAATTCCGGAGATTCTAATGTATTTTTCGTTCACAAAATGATTTTTCTCGCGAAAATATCGAGAAGAGCGCACTGCGTGTAACCTTCCTCTTTCGAATGAGCCCTCACTCAGCTCAAAATAAAATCATATGAGGACGTGAAACGACACCGCGTAAACCCGTGTTTTGGGCCCAATACAAGGGTTTACGCGGTGTCGTTTCACGTCCTCATATGATTTTATTTTGAGCTGAGTGAGGGCTCATTCGAAAGAGGAAGGTTACACGCAGTGCGCTCTTCTCGATATTTTCGCGAGAAAAATCGTTTTGTGAACGAAAAATACATTAGAATCTCCGGAATTTTTCTTCATTTTTTTCGCCTACTTTGGACACTAATATTACTTCATACAAACATCATCTTAAAAAAACATGAGAAGAGCGCACTGCGTGTAACCTTCCTCTTTCGAATGAGCCCTCATTCAGCTCAAAATAAAATCATATGAGGACGTGAAACGACACCGCGTAAACCCCTGTTTTGGGCCCAATTTTTGTCAGATTCTGGTCAGATTCTAGTCAGGTTCTGCTCGGTCACGTGGGCACCCTACCGCCTTAAATCAGTGTTACTAACCCTGCAAGCTAGAATCTGAGGGTGGTAACTCGATTTTTTCTCGATTTCTCCCCCTACTTTGAACGCTCATATTATTAGATATAAACATAATCTCATTGAATCATGAGCTCAGGGCGCTGCGTTGAACCTTCCTCTTTAGAATGGGCCTTCACACAGCTCAAAACATTCTCGTATAAGGAAAAACAATTGAATCCCGCAAACACTGTTTTTTGTGTTGTGTGTGCGCCATCTAGTCTTCATAGCTGAACTAAAATTGACTCAAAACTTGTTCTCTAAATCACTCTACGTCCTTTGATTTGTTCTAATCTCTGCCTGTATGAACGAAATATGGGAAATCACGGGAAACCACTTTTTGTCCTCATATGAGCATGTTTTGAGCTGAGTGAGGGCTCATTCGAAAGAGGAAGGTTACACGCAGTGCGCTCTTCTCATGTTTTTTTTATATGATGTTTGTATGAAGTAATATTAGTGTCCAAAGTAGGCGAAAAAAATGAAGAAAAATTCCGGAGATTCTAATGTATTTTTCGTTCACAAAATGATTTTTCTCGCGAAAATATCGAGGAGAGCGCACTGCGTGTAACCTTCCTCTTTCGAATGAGCCCTCACTCAGCTCAAAATATAATCATATGAGGACGTGAAACGACACCGCGTAAACCCCTGTTTTGGGCCCAAAACACGGGCTGAGTCCGATTGTCATATATATATCAATATACCTAACCCAACCCACTGAACCAGACTCTCAATCTCCTCTGCCGGCCTCTCACTTTCCCGCGTAATTTTCAAATGTTTACATCAATGTGTACTACACATTGAGTAATTTTATGTAAGTAAGGTAATGGAGGTAAGTATTATTTATTAACTTTTCAGGTCTTTCTCTTTATGTGTAGCACATTTACTTAATAGAATCTATTGTTTTCCAATACATTTCAATTTAGTCTTAATAACATTTATTAGTATCACATTTTTCGAAAATTTGTTTTAGACAGTTCTTTACTATATTTATTGATTAATAATGCCACGACGTTGTTGTGTCCCTAAAAAAATGGATAGCTGCTATTCCCCGTAAAAATTGGACTCCAACAAAATATTCTGCAGTTTGTAGTCTGCAGTTTGCAGAAATTGATATTCAAAGGTATCAGAGTATTCTATCTCGTAATGGTGTACTGCAGAATGTTTTGTTGAGATGTCCAAGACTTATGGAAAATGCAATACTTTCCATTTTTTCGAATTCACCATCGAAATGTGTGCTACCACGAAGAAAAGATCCTGTAGAGCGCAGGGAAAGATTAATTGAAAATCACGAAATTTTAGTTAATGCGTTTATTAATTCTAATGTCATTAATGATTTCTCAAATTTTATAAATAATTTATAAAGAAAAGCTTGTAATTTCGAACCATTGGAATATTAAAATAACAAATTCAAAAATTTATTTTTGCGTGCTTGTATGTAAGGATACTTCTGATTCAAAATATCGTATCTATTGGCTGGAATATTTACAACAGAGAAATTAGAAAAGCAGTTTGGGAACTATAGACTTTTATCCGGTTGTAATTATCATGTATCATATGATGAAGCAATTCATGCAGAGAAGAATATTAGATTAAAGCACATTTTTACGAAAACAGCAAGTTCGTTTTCTTTTGCTGAAATAAAAAAGAAATTCCAAATTTGCGATGATGACAGTAATGATCTTCATAAACTTCCTCCTGTTGATGTCAGCGGTTTTTCGGAAATTTTTGACACTGATTATTTATCCGTTTGTATTGTTGATGATTCAATTAAGATTTATATATCCGGTTATGGGTCCCATTCTGTTGAAAAAAATTAAATTGTAATATATGCAGATTATTAGTTGTGAAGGATAGAGGTACAACTGTAAATAATCTATATTTTGATCATTTACAAAGGAGTGGTCTTTCCATTCATACAGAAGATGTAACAAATGTATTTACTCACATGTGCACAATAATGGAAGCCATAATAAATGTTGCTAATTTGGAATCGGATTTTCTAAAATCTGAAAATCAACATAAATTAACATATATTAGTTTAAAATCAGATATACATCATTTAGCATTTTTAGATAGATGCGTTTGTGGTAAAGATTATCAAAGTACAGTAAATCCTGATAAGTTGCGCGGGCTAGAAACCTGGTAAGTTGCATCGGCCTACTCACTCCACTGCCTGACAACGCTGTCCCGCGCCGCAAGACGGCGACTATTGTCATCGGCTCGGGTATATCGGTGTGACCACCACTACATTGACTCAATGAATCGAATTTTCAAACTTCTTAATAATCATTATTTTTCATGGGACTTTTTGAAAACGTATTTCTGGCATCTTTCTGAGTAAAACAAGACCAAACACGATATAGTTTCAATTGTAATTTAGTGGTGTAATCGACGAAGAAAGTTTCGGTCGCAATGTGCGTAGCCGTCGCCGACACCGTTGCTCTATTGTAGTCTCGCTCGGCGCGATCGGAGCGGTAGACCCAACCATAAATCAGAAAAAGCAAGTCTACCTGGTAAGTTGCTCAGTCAGAGAACAGCGTTTTTGCAACTTACCAGGATTTACTGTATTTCGTTTAAATTATTATCAATTTTTTCAAATATTCTACTAAATGATTATGTTAAAACTATAAACAATTGTCAATTAGAAATGTCACATATTCCTATTTTGTAAAATGGGATAATATGGCTATTGGCGAACCACACATTATGATAAAAAAAAGGTAACGCGCCACAGTAATACCCCTAGGGTGGTGAGGAAATTTACAACAATTACAAAATTATCTTTTATAAGTTTATAAGAAGATTATATTATAATATTTACCTGCACATATAATAATTACCTGCACAACTTTTCTCTTCAGTAACTGATTACCCAACCTCTTTGACGTATACACGTAGTCACTTAACCTCTTCGGCTTCGTCACAATAATTTCGTCTATTTCAGGCTTCTATTGATTTATATATCCCTTCATTCATTTCCAAATGTTGCATTTTAGTTCAAAGATGATTTCCCATTGCTCCATGCTTGTATTTTCTTAAAATCACTGTAAATATTTTAAATATTATGTATCACAACACCAAACTGTTCTGAGAGTCCACTAAATGTATACCGTATTTAAACATATTAGTATGCTTTAATATCACTTTTACTCGTCATAGTTATAATATTTAGATGTTGTTTAAACATAATTAACAATGAGTTATGTATTTTAACATAATTTTCTATGAGAAAAGCGTTAATTATAATTTCAAACACAAGACTCACATTATTGAAAATAGGACTCCCGAACTGTAAACACAGCGGTGTTGCCAAGTTGTTGAGCATGGCTAGTATTAAAGTAGGCTGTGGTAGTAGCAGAGAGTAAATGAGAGTGCTCACGCTCGGGTTTTGGCCGTGCCCAGTATGGTGCTGCCCCCTACTCTAGTGCTTAGCCTGGATCAGCTCCTACATCAACTCGCACTCCGGACACGAACCTACATCAACTTGCCGTCCGTATAAGCACGTACATCGACTCTCAGTGGCTCTCAGTCCGGACAAAATCATTTTTGGCCTTTATCAGAATAAAAAGTTTATATTGATTGATTCGCAGCACCCGTATTATATATCCCCTTTCGTAGCAAACAATTTTTATCTGAATGTGTTCTCTAAGTTCAGTCTTTCTCTCTTTTTCATGAAATTAAGAAAATATCATGTATTAAAATAACTGCAGAAAATAATTATTTAATAAGGTCAAATAAAAGTGTAAAAAGTATAAAAATATGTTTTTCTTTCAAAATGATACCCAAAACTGTGTGTCTAGGGGAAACATTAAGGGTAGATTGCCGACAGAAAATTATTTAAAGGATCTTTTTGAAGACCTCGGATACTTCCGCGAATACATTCACGATTACATAATCACATGGCACAGTCCACATTCTATCGAGTTTAGTCTTATTCTAATCGGAAGAACGCCCCGAACCTTGCTTGCATAACTCCACGAAAAAATTATGTAAAATAAATATGTTCAACACATTTTTGTTTGTTTAGTGTTTAGCGGCCCCGCTCCGATTTTCCTGATTCCTGTCTTAAAACATCGTTTTATGTCTAAAAAAAACTTTGTGTAAAATTTCAAATGTCTACCCCCACCGATAAGGGTGATATTGGGGTTAATTCCCCCGCACTTAAATGCAATTTGCTCTAAAACGAGAAGAGATATCGACATAGGATGAACGGCACACAAAAGATATGGATACACTCTATATTTCAGATTTTTTCCAGAATTTTTTGCTAATGATTTATAGTTGAAAACAATTAATTAATTTTTTGGGAATTTTTTTAACCATCTTCCCCTGGGTTGACACCCACCAAAAATTCCAAGATATTGCTATGATGCTAAACTATTTTGTATAAAAATCTCAGAAGTGTCCGTTTGGTGGAACAGTGTCAAAAAAATAAAGTATGTCGGTGAACGCTCGTAACGGCGCACAGTGGGAAAACTTGACCTAACTCGATTCAAAAAGAAATAACTTTCGATAGAAATGAGGTAGAGTGATGAATTTTTTTAAAATGAAAGCTGAAACTTTGCAGAATATGGAAAAATAGGGAGATTACAGTTCGAATGGTTTTTAACCTTGAAAAAATAAAAGTTAAACTGTTTAACTATAAATTCGATTTTTTTTAAAAACCAGAGGTCGTAGAAAAAATTTGAGGCCAGATTTGAAGTCAGCGTGAAAAAATCTACGGGAAATGATACATGGTATGTTAAAAAAAATTTTTCTGCTCGTGGTAACGTAGAAACGACTTTTTCTTGAAATTGTGCAAGTTTTACGAATTTTCTGAAGGTTAAAAACCATTCATACTGTAATCTCCCTATTTTTCCCATATTCTGCAAAACATATTACTTAAACATGTTTAAAACATTGAAAAAATATTGCTAAATCACATGAATAAGACATTGAAAAAATAAATTTTAATGTATGGAAAAAAACTTTGCTCTCGACAGGATTAGAATCTCTGTATCCAGACTACTTAACCAGCAATGTTGTGAGCGTTGCGAACATTCAGATATATATATATATATCGCACAGAATACAATTTTTTCTTTCTCTCAAATCACATTTTTTTAGGCCGAACAATTAAAATTTGCTATTTTTAGTGCAGGAATACAAAAAATTCAATACAATATTAGCGATAGTTTTTTGCGAATATCTCGAAAAATAAAATCGAGCGGCGGTAACATGCATAAGAAAAAGTTGTTCAAAACGTAGAAATCTATAACACATTTAAATTTCATCAAAATCTGAGAGGAAGCCCAACTTCTAAATAATTACAAACTTTTTTTTATGTAATTAATTTTTCAGTATGCGATCTTTTAGAAGTTGTAGACGGCGAGCGCCCGCTCCTGACTACAATGTAGTCGTCGAGCGACCGTTGGGAATTACCGCGACTTCAATCTGTTTTTGTAAACAGAGTCGCGAACAAGTGCTGAGCGATCTGTACGTGGCTTCGCGTTGCCGCGATTTGAGGAGATTTGTAGAGCACCGCGTTCGACAGTTAGCTCAGAGCAGCGGAGGAGAATTTTTTCATTATTTTCTTTAAACATTCATTCATTATATTTTTAAAACTTTTGCCGAACACTTCGTAGATTTGTAAGTGTTCGCGGATTTTGCGTGTTCCCGGATTCGTGAGTGTTCGCGGATTTGTGCGTGTTCATGAGTGTTCGCAGATTTTGCGTGTTTGTGAGTGTTCGCGGATTTGTGCGTGTTCGTGAGTGTTCGCGGATTTGTGCGTGTTCGTGAGTGTTCACGGATTTGTGCGTGTTCGTGAGTGTTCGCGGATTTGTGCGTGTTCGTGAGTGTTCGCGGATTTGTGCGTGTTCGTGAGTGTTCACGGATTTGTGCGTGTTCGTGAGTGTTCGCGGATTTGTGCGTGTTCGTGAGTGTTCGCGGATTTGTGCGTTTTTTTTGTGGAGTTTGTTTCAGGTTTAGGACTTAGGATATGGCTTCATCAGGGACATCATTGAAGAATTTTATGGATACCTGCATGTACAAGGACTGCAGCAATTGCCGACAAAATGGACATCATTTGTATGTTTTCCCGAAAAAAGACAATCCCTTGTCTGCTCAATGGATTGCAAGAGTTGGTGAGTACATGATTTATATTTATTAAATATGTATCATGTTGGACACTTTGTAAAAAAGTAACGGTCACCCGTCTTGGCGATTAATCTACACTCGAGATTCTTATTTCGTGTGTATGTAAATACAGGTCTGCACATGTAATAAACGAATCTGAATTTTAAATCCATGTGATATTCGCGTCATTACACACGCAATCGGACACTTTATATATATATATATATATATATACAGTATTTTATGCATAAATGTCCCAAAAGTCTAGACGATAAATGTCCCAGATCTATCCCCAATACTGCGGGGTATACCCCCTTGAGGGGTCGTGAAACTCGAGAGGTCTCGGTCGCCGAGAAGTATGACATCATGCGGCTCGGGTATATCAGTGAGATCACCTAATCCAAATTTCCAACTTCCTTATTCTTCATTATTTTTTGATGGAACTTTCACCAACATATTCCTGGAATTTTTTTAATGCAAAATCATACCAAACATGATATAATTCCGATAATATTTACTTGAGTAATGGACAATTAAAGTTTCGAGCGCAAGGATGGATAGCGTATGGGAAAGAAAGAGACGCCGATAGTCGGAGTCGGCGGCACAGTTCAAAGGCTCAAGCGTCAACACAATGCAATACCAAGGGATTACTTTTTTTATTATTACTTATTTTTTTATAAGACTTTTTTTAATAGATTTGTGACATTTTTTCTGATTAAAATGATACCAAACACGATATAATTCGGATCATATACAGGTGTATGGTCATATAAGAGTCAGGTACATATATGTATATCGGTGAGGTAACAGTAATGCAATGATGACATTTTTTCATTTTTAATTAATCTTTTATGAGACTTTTACCATCATATTTATAATATTTCTCTGATTAAAATTTTTCTGATTGTACATACACATCTATTTTTTTATTGACGATAAAAAGTCCTATAAAAAAATAAGTAATAATAAAAAAAATTGTGGGAATCAACATATCGGGAAGGCCACCAACCGACCGAGTCATTGCCCTCACACCGCCAAAAAACGTCGCGCGCCCAAACATCTAACACACGTTCCCAAACACTGTAAACAGTCGAGGATCGGGGTAATGAACTGGCAAGTAAATACAAGCCAGTGTCATCACCCGTACCTCGACTAGGCCGCGGGAAAAACCATATAGGTGTGCCGAAACGCACCTGTGTGCACGACAATAAAGTCGGACCGCGAAAGACGACGACGGCTTTTTGCTAAAACGCTATACGGAACGCGATACGAGTTACGATACGATAAACGAACGCAATCACGACATACGGCTACGACACACGGTTAACGATTACGATTTACGGATTAACGAATACGGACGCACTTATTGTATAACACTGGTATTTGTATCTTTGTAGTTTTTGTCGCGTTATCCTAAATAAAGGGCAGATATTTTATATTCGAAAATCCTGTTCCTACAAATTATCCCTTGGTATTGCATCGTGTTGACGCTTGAGCCTTTGAACTGCACCGCCGACTCCGACTCTCGGCGTTTCTTTCTTTCCCATACGCTATCCTTCCTTGAGCTCGAAACTTTAATTGTCCATTACTCAAGTAAATATTATCGGAATTATATCATGTTTGGTATGATTTTGCATTAGAAAAATGCCAGAAATATGTTGGTGAAAGTTCCATAAAAAAAATAATGAAGAATAAGAAAGTTAGCAATTTGGATTAGGCGGTCTCACCGAGACACTCGAGCCGCATGATGTCATACTTCTTGGCGACCGAGGCTTCTCGAGTTTCACGGCCACTCAAGGGGGTACACCCCGCAGTAGTGGGGATAGCTTCGGGACTTTTAAAGGCCACACTTTTAAGACATTTATGGATATTTTACTGTATATAGGCTGTTGCACAAATTAGTCTCCACGATTTTTCAGCCCATTCGGATGCTCGGAGAGAAAAGTGTTTTTTACCTAAGTTAATCAGTATTTAACCGAAAAAATTACAATTTTTTAAATGTGTTTCATTTGAATGTAGTAGATAATCAAGTATTTTATAAATTCATGTAGAAGATTCTCCAAGAGGAAAGTCAACTGTTCCTCCACCGTCGTCAATTTTTCCACGCTTCTTCGAGCTCGCGCTTCGGTGGACCGAGTAGCTGAAACGCGAGCAGGAGACTCTCAGTCAACGATGAAAATTATCGAAATCCGCCAATGTAAGTTTAATTAATCATTTACAATTTAATCCAATGTATGTTCCATTTGAGTGTAGTAGATAATCAAGTATTTTATAAATTCATGTAGATGATTCTCCAAGAGGAAAGTCAACCGTTCCTCCACCGTCGTCAATTTTTCCACGCTTCTTCGAGCTCGCGCTTCGGTGGACCGAGTAGCTGAAACGCGAGCAGGAGACTCTCAGTCAACGATGAAAATTATCGAGATCCGCCAATGTAAGTTTAATTAATCATTTACAATTTAATCCAATGTATGTTTCATTTGAATGTAGTAAATAATCAAGTATTTTATAAATTCACGTAGAAGATTCTCCAAGAGGAAAGTCAACCGTTCCTCCACCGTCGTCAATTTTTCCACGCTTTTATAAACAGAATTTTCTGGGTTAATAAAATTTTTTAAACAAAGTATAGTTTTTCACATACTATTTTTTAAAAACCATTTATGTATAAACAGATTTTCTGGGCATATAAAATTGTTTAAAGTATCATATAAATAATCGGTATTATTTTTTAAATAGATTATATTTAAATAAAGTACAAAAAACCTCCAAATTGAACAATAATTATTAATATGCATTTTCCTATTTGCAGAGTCATTGCTGCCTGCCAAACGGTCAATACCTTCTCCACCGGCAATTGGTTAATAAATTGTTATTTTATTCCTATGAATAGTTATGTATTATAATAATTATTTATTTATTTGTTTTATAATATTTTAAATATATTTGTTTATGTATTATATAATATTTGTTTGTGTGTGTAATAAATGATTTTTTGATTAATTGTTTTGTTTTGCCTTTCTTTATTTCCCATTCCATAGTTAAATTCCGACTTCCTAACTGAACATATATAATTTCTTCAAGTCCTAAGGAAATGTAAATAGTACGTTATACATTTTCTAGTTTGTTGGAAGTAGAGCTAAAATGTTGTTCGACCTTTTTTGTTTAGTATAATGTGTCTACTTCTGTAATCCTTCCATTTATTTGACCTTATTAAATAATTATTTTCTGCAGGTATTTTAATACATGATATTTTTCTAATTTCATGAAACAGAGAGAAAAACTGAACTTGTAGAACATATTCAAATAAAAATTGTTTATAATATAATACAGGTACTGCGAATCAATCAATATAAACTTTTTATTCTGATCAAGGCCAAAAATGATTTTGTCCAGACTGAGAGTCACTGAGAGTCGATGTAGGTTCTTATCCGGCGTGCGAGTTGATGTAGGTTCGTGTCCGGAGTGCAAGTTGATGTAGGTTCTTGTCCGGACTGCGAGTTGATGTGCAGCCAATAGTGGCACGGCCAAATCCCAGGCGTGAGCACTCTCATTTACTCTCTGGTAGTAGTCAATGCATTGCCGGGGAAGGATGGTTCGGCCATCCCTCGCTTCCAGTCAGAGAGGAACAGAGAGTGCTCACGCCCAGGTTTTGACTGCGCCCGTTATAGTGCTGCCCCCACATAAAATCTTAGCCTGGATCAGCTCCTAGACCGGCGGTAGAGCGGACTGGGTTAGCCTGGATCAGCTCCTAAACCGGCGGTAGAGCGGACGCTTAGCCTGGATCAGCTCCTAGACCGGCGGTAGAGCGGATGCTTAGCCTGGATCAGCTCCTAGACCGGCGGTAGAGCGGACGCTTAGCCTGGATCAGCTCCTAGACCGGCGGTAGAGCGGATGCTTAGCCTGGATCAGCTCCTAGACCGGCGGTAGAGCGGATTTCCCCCTCCCATGCCAGAGAGGATCAGATCTCACATCATTTTTAACAAAGACAAAATAATAGTTTCAAAAACAATCTCTCTCTGTCTCTACTTCTAGATTTAATATGCAACTTGGAAAAGAGTTCCAGAGAGTTAGAACACGTTTTACTCTCAAATTAATTTATGTTTTGCGTTGTTTTCAGCAAAACTTGGCATAAAAATATAAATTAATTTAATATTCAGTAAAGGATAGATTATACTCTAGTTGTATGACTTAATTGAAACCTTTTAATCAATTTGATCGCCGATAGTTACGCTAATCGTGAATGTAGTAGAATTACACTGTAATTGAAAGGCTATGTCCGGGTTTGGTAGTGAAATTCGTCCCCGGTGGGATTTTAATCGAGCTTGGCCCATTCGATAGCCTACCCAAAAAGACCCTTCCCTGCAAGTTTCAGCCCCATATCTCATCGGTAAGGGTAGTTATTGAAAAAAATCGAAAAACCAGTTTTTGGCCCAATTTCCCTATTTATTGACAGTTAAAGATTCTGAAAAAAATCTGACACATTTCGGATACTAAGCCACATATTAGATATAATTATCAGATTTTTCCGTTGCAAACTCTAGTTGTAAAAAATGAAAAACACGAAAAAAATCGGAAAAATGCAGATTTCATATAGAAATCTTAAGTTGACTATCACAGATTTAATTTAGCAATGAGATATTACCGCAAATATTATGCTCAATTTGGTAATTATATACAAAAGGTCTACGTACTCCGATTTTGATGAAATTGTAATATGTTATAGTTATAGATTTCGACATTTTGAACAACATTTTCCTTTTCCAATATAGGGGGGTCGCTTTTAGTTTTTGAGATATTTGAATTTTTCGTATTCCTATACGCTCCGCGGCAACGTAAGCCGGTCCCGGTGCGGCGTTTGTTTACATTTTGACGCTGTAGGGATGAGAGACAAACCAGGGGGGCGGAAAAAGTGTTTCACACGCATTCAGTGTTTCTAAAAAGAAGGTTTCCGTTATGAAATTAACATTTAGAAACACTGGGTGCGTGTGAAACACTGGGTGGGTGTGTGTGGTGTCAGGCCGGCTCTTTTTCCGCCCCCCTGGTTCGTCGCTCATCTCTACAGCGTCAAAATGTAAATAAACGCCGTACCGGGACAGACTTACGTTGCCGCGGAGCGTGTAGGAATACGAAAAATTCAAATATCTCAAAAACTAAAAGCGACCCCCCTATATTGGAAAAGGAAAAAGTTGTTCAAAATGTCGAAATCTATAACTATAACATATTACAATTTCATCAAAATCGGAGTACGTAGACCTTTTGTATATAATTAGCCTCCATTTTTTAAAAATTCCTGATAGTGATGCGTCGTAGTTAAAAAAAATAACTACTTTTTTCAGCGTTTTCCCTAATGTATACTTATCTTTTCCGAATCTTAAAAATATATTATGTAATATTAAACGCTCCTACGCTCAGAGAAACACCTTCCAGACTTTAAAACTTTCGTAGTGCAAAAACGAAAATAACACTATGTGTGATATATTTCAATATTTCGAATTCAATTCTAACGACGCCGGTTGGTGCAGCGGCTATGGTCTCCGACTGCGGAACCGCTGAAGACATTTTGGATCAAGTACGAAACCCCGGTCAAGTCAAATTTTTTTCTTCATTGATCAGATGTTTTTTCGCTTACTAACCATATGGTTATTGATAAACCACTGTAAAAACATTCTTTGACTGTTTAGATTATTTTAAAATAATTTTTCGGAAAAATATTTTTGGAATACTTTCGGCCTCTAGTCATTTACGGACTGTATTCAGGGCCGTTCCTAGGTGTACAGCCGCCTGCGTGCTGAGCAATTTTTCGCTGCCCCCACCCTCACCTTGACAATGGGAAAAATATTTAAACCAGTATACATAAATGCTTTATCCAAATTTATAATGAGAAATTCAGAATACAATGAATTTGTTGTATTAACGCATTTTATAAACATATATCGCATTCGCAATTTCTAATATAAAATTTTAGAGTGACGCTTTACGAGCTTCTTTCGCAGCAAACTCGTCTATGACTTTGGCATAATCAAATTTCTCACATATGTCGTGCTCTATTGATAAAAGAGCTAAATCAGATAAGCGCTCCTGTGTCATAGTAGCCCTTAAATAATTTTTTACAATTTTTAGTTTTGAAAATGATCTTTCTCCACTTGCAACTGTTACTGGCAACGTCAAATACAATCAAATTGTTATTGCCAAATTAGGAAACAAGTGAATCAAATCGCTATTTTCGACCACAGTCGGCCGCCCCCTAAAATTAATCGGCCGCCTGTGTGCGGGCACGCACTGCACGCCTGGTAGGAACGGCCCTGACTGTATTACAGCTCTACTTAACATTTTTTTACTTACGCAGTCGAAATATTCAAATATACCATACATAGCGTAATTTTTGCTACAGTAATCTCAGAATCACGATTACGGTGATTGAAAAACAACCAAAATGAACGCCTAGTGTCAGCAGGATATTTAGGATAGGTTCTTTTACTACCCAGATAGCACAGACACATCTGAAAGATGTTGGAATGATGTCTGCCGCAAGACATTCGAATATCTGAGAGATGTCGCTAACGTCGGTGGCATGCCGCTGCAATGTCGGTGGAACGTCGTTGGAAGGTCGTTGTGACAAAACTGACGATCTTAAAGATATCTTTCGAATGTCTGTTTGTTATCTTTCAGATGTCGTAGGAGTACATATCAGAAACATGTCTCAGATGTCTTTCGCGCGACATTTTAGAAACATTCAGGTATCCCGTAGATTTATAGGTTAGGTTAGGGAAAAGGTATAGAAATAAAAACAAGTAAAATACAGACATGTTTAAAATAGACGAATAAATATATTTTTCAAAATATACATACACACAAAATAATTAAAATTATATTATTATAGATAAAAAAGTTAATTAGAACATATGTGTCTGCAGTCTTTTTGCCTTCTTCCAACGGTAGACCTGCTGTAGAATTTTGAATTTGCAAAAGCTGACGGTGGTCCATAAGCGCCTTTAGCGTAGTAGCATCCTGCCTTGAGTGGCAATTGCAGCAGCTTCTTGACTCCTCTTCCTCCTGCCTTCTTTCATACTCTCTGCGTCTGCTTCTGAGCACTTATTCCTCGCTGGTGGCAGTTACTGCAAATAAAATATGTTTTATTGAACAAAATATTGTAATTACAGTAAATTCAGTATCTGAGAGTATTTCTTTTTGCATATACATACCAATCGTCCTACGATTTGTTCACTCCTGTTCCTGCTGCCATCATGTATATCCTCTCGGTCTGTTTAGAATCGCAGATTCCTTGGTGGAGGCAGTTACTGCAAATAACATATGTTTTATTGAACAAAATATTGTAATTACAGTAAATTCAGTATCTGAGAGTGTTTCTTTTTGCATATACATACCAATCGTCCTACGATTTGTTCACTCCTGTTCCTGCTGCCATAATGCATATTCTCTTGGACTGTTTAGAATCACAGATTCCTTGGTGGTGGCAGTTACTGCAAATAAAATATGTTTTATTGAACAAAATATTGTAATTACAGTAAATTCAGTATCTGAGAGTGTTTCTTTTTGCATATACATACCAATCGTCCTACGATTTGTTCACTCCTGTTCCTGCTGCTATAATGCATATTCTCTTGGACTGTTTAGAATCACAGATTCCTTGGTGGTGGCAGTTACTGCAAATAAAATATGTTTTATTGAACAAAATATTGTAATTACAGTAAATTCAGTATCTGAGAGTATTTCTTTTTGCATATACATACGAATCGTCCTACGATTTGTTCACTCCTGTTTCTGCTGCCATAATGCATATTCTCTTGGACTGTTTAGAATCGCAGATTCCTTGGTGGTGGCAGTTACTGCAAATAAAATATGTTTTATTGAACAAAATATAGTAATTACAGTAAATTCAGTATCTGAGAGTATTTCTTTTTGCATATACATACCAATCGTGCTACGATTTGTTCACTCCTCTTCCTGCTGCCATCATGTATATTCTCTTGGTCTGTTTAGAATCGCAGATTCCTTGGTGGAGGCAGTTACTGCAAATAAAATATGTTTTATTGAACAAAATATAGTAATTACAGTAAATTCAGTATCTGAGAGTATTTCTTTTTGCATATACATACCAATCGTGCTACGATTTGTTCACTCCTGTTCCTGCTGCCATCATGTATATTCTCTTGGTCTGTTTAGAATCGCAGATTCCTTGGTGGAGGCAGTTACTGCAAATAAAATATGTTTTATTGAACAAAATATAGTAATTACAGTAAATTCAGTATCTGAGAGTATTTCTTTTTGCATATACATACCAATCGTGCTACGATTTGTTCACTCCTCTTCCTGCTGCCATCATGTATATTCTCTTGGTCTGTTTAGAATCGCAGATTCCTTGGTGGAGGCAGTTACTGCAAATAAAATATGTTTTATTGAACAAAATATAGTAATTACAGTAAATTCAGTATCTGAGAGTATTTCTTTTTGCATATACATACCAATCGTGCTACGATTTGTTCACTCCTGTTCCTGCTGCCATAATGCATATTCTCTTGGACCGTTTAGAATCACAGATTCCTTGGTGGTGGCAGTTACTGCAAATAAAATATGTTTTATTGAACAAAATATTGTAATTACAGTAAATTCAGTATCTGAGAGTGTTTCTTTTTGCATATACATACCAATCGTCCTACGATTTGTTCACTCCTGTTCCTGCTGCTATAATGCATATTCTCTTGGACTGTTTAGAATCACAGATTCCTTGGTGGTGGCAGTTACTGCAAATAAAATATGTTTTATTGAACAAAATATTGTAATTACAGTAAATTCAGTATCTGAGAGTATTTCTTTTTGCATATACATACCAATCGTGCTACGATTTGTTCACTCCTGTTCCTGCTGCCATCATGTATATTCTCTTGGTCTGTTTAGAATCGCAGATTCCTTGGTGGAGGCAGTTACTGCAAGTAAAATATGTTTTATTGAACAAAATATAGTAATTACAGTAAATTCAGTATCTGAGAGTATTTCTTTTTGCATTTACATACCAACCTTGCTGCGATTTGTTCGCTCCTGTTTCTGCTGTCTTCTTTCACACTCTCTGGGTCTGTTCGTGAGTAGCGATAACGTCTGTCCCTCGCTGGTTGCAATGACTGAAAATGAAATATGTTTTGATGAAAAAAAATATACTAATTACAGTAAGAGCATGAGATGTACAGCTATGAATGTAATAATTTCATGTTCTATATGTAGGGTGCTACTTTTTGTGTTTACATACCAATGATAGTTTTCTTCCCCAAACTTGGAGGAGTGCAACATTCCGTTTTGTCTTCTTCGCCGCTTGCGTATGGCCAAAGCCCGTTACTGACGAGTACTTGCCGAAATTCTGCGAACCGTATAGTGCCGAATTTTTTTCTCCTTCGGCGATGTCCATGTCTTTACTATATAGGGTTAGGTTTACGCGTGATTTATCCACTTATTTACTACTTTACCCGTGTTTACGTAACATGGGCACATAACTTTGACAGGAATTATTCACGTACACAGGTTTAGTGAAACACTCGTAAATTAGTACGTATAAGAATGTATATAATCAGATTTAATAGATAAAAATGAAGAGTTAGTATGTAAATAGGTATGTTTTTATGATGCGCGGCCAATACAGGAGCGTATCTACAATGAAATAGCAGAGCAGCCAGAGCCCTGACGTTCTGAGACAGTTATATTGGCGGGAGTGTACCGGTATTATTGTTCTCATGATTTTAGAACAATATTTTGTTCGATTTATCACCAATTTATCACTTCAATATTTCATATGTATACACTAATAAATTTTTAAAAGTCTTCTGGGTGCTACCCGATTTCATCGAAAAGGTTTCGTTACTGAGGCTGAAATTGCTGCGCATGCGCGAAAAATTGGGGCTTCGTGATTGGTCAGATAGAACTCCGGCTCTCACCAACGCCATCTAGATGTACTCGTCAGTACTTGTAGAGAACCCACGAACATCTGAATAAGATCTTTGAAAGACATCGTCCCTCATACATCTGAAACAAGTCTTCAAAAAGGCATCTGTCAGTAGTATGAACCACGTCTTTTACAGACGTAGACTTTCAGACATAAAAATGACATGAAACAGACATCTTTAAGATATTGTGTGCTATCTGGGTATTGACCTCTCGTCGCAATGTAATAAATAGATAATTTGTTTTTAGTACTGTCCGAACTTCTGGTACGTTTTCTGCAACACAACATAGTTTATGATTTCATTCCATTCAAACCGATGAGGGTTTTAGGATATTTTTAACTTCTCAATAAAAAATTCGTTAAACTTGTACAATTTTAAGAAAATTGTGGTTTTTCCAATACCGTGCGCGGAACAAATTTTTGTTGACATGCTTTTTTCAGGCAACTGTCTTGAACGAAGAACATTGGCCTACCATGACAGAACATTGTCACAGCTAAGAGCCGCGGTATATTCCTCAGAGGAAACCGTCCACAGCCCACGAATATCCCAACACTGGGCAAGAGCAGTGTTGTGATTGAGGCCTCAATTTCTCGCGCATGCGCGGCAATTTCAGCCTCAGTGACGTAACCTTTTCGATGAAATCGGGTAGCTAGAGCACCACGCAGACTTTTAAAAAATTATTAGTGTATACATTGAAAAGGCAAGGGGTTAAGCTACCCTTAAAACGTTAGCAATTAAGTTTTAAGACAGAACACTCGTCCCGCCAATAACACCGGTACACTCCCGCCAATATAACTGCCTCAGGGTGACAGGGCTCTGGCCGCTCTTTTGCTTCATTGTAGATACGCCACTGTTTCGGTCGCGCATGCGCGAGAAATTGAGGCCTCAATCACAACACTGGGCAAGAGCAGTCTTTTCGCTGTGTGCGGAGAAGTCGGTGGGTGCCAAAAAATTGCTTTGCGGTAAACACGTGATGATGTTTACTGCCGTCAGTTCTAAGCCGCTGGTTTTCCCCACTCCTCACGTATTGTCGACCGCACTGCCCGTGTTGGGCCTGTTTCGACTGCGAACGCGCTACACACACAAGCGTTCGTCTGCTCTGTCCGTGTGAACTACCTGCTCGACTGATCGACGCCGGCTCGTTTCTCCGATTTTCACGTTTCCGAAGTTTCGAACGCATGAGTCGGAAAGTCGGAATCTGGAGACGGCGCGGCGCATATTTTTGCTACAACTTTTGATCTAAAAAAGATATCAAGGAGAAATGTGGATTAAATTTTTCTTTGAAAATCGGGTTCAATGATTTACACAAAAATATATTTTGTATTGTTTAAATAATGTTTTTGTTGATGCCCTTACCTGCCAAAAACACTGCAGATTGATCTTTAAGAAAGAATAGCACCTGAACCAATGATCCTACGGTACCGAAACTTCGATCTGCACCCGTCTGAGGTATTAACAGGATAATAAATTATCTAATCATGACACAATATTTTCCCTTTTACAAAAAGATCTTGGTTGAAGTGGCAATTAAAATCGATTACTAGATATGTAAAGACTAAACAGTAGAAAATAAAAAAATATGTAAAAAAAACTTTTTAAAAACCACGCTTATATTAGAATGCACTAAAAAGGAGAAAATAATATTTTTAGACATTAGTGACTATAAATAAAAGCGTGGTACGCGCCCACGCGATGATTACGTAAATATAGTTCGGCGTACTTTTATTTATAGTCACTAATATCTAAAAATATTATTTTCTCCTTTTTAGTGCATTCTAATATAAGCGTGGTTTTTAAAAAGTTTTTTTTTCAAGCAACATAGTCTTGAACGAAGAGCATCGCTCTACCATGGCCTCGATATTCCTCGGAAGAATTTGCATTCTTAGCAATTCATTTCCGAAGGATTGAAAATGTGTTTTAGTCTTACTTTTAGTCTTTACTTATACTATACTTTTTAGTCTTTACATGCTAGTAATCGATTTTAATTACCACTTCAACCAAGATCTTTTTGTAAAAGGGAAAATGTTGTGTCATGATTAGATAATTTATTATCCCGTTAATACCTCAGACGGCTGCAGATCGAAGTTTCGATACCGTAGGATCACTGGTACAGGTGCTATCCTTTCTTAAAGATCAATCTGCAGTGTTTTTGGCAGGTAAGGGCATCAACAAAAACATTATTTAAACAATACAAAATATATTTTTGTGTAAATCATTGAACCCGATTTTCAAAGAAAAATTTAATCCACATTTCTCCTTGATATCTTTTTTAGATCAAAAGTTGTAGCAAAAATATGCGCCGCGCCGTCTCCAGATTCCGACTTTCCGACTCATGCGTTCGAAACTTCGGAAACGTGAAAATCGGAGGAACGAGTCGGCGTCGATCAGTCGAGCAGGTAGTTCACACGGACAGAGCAGACGGACGCTTGTGTGTGTAGCGCGTTCGCAGTCGAAACAGGCACCAACACGGGCAGTGCGGTCGACAATACGTGAGGAGTGGGGAAAACCAGCGGCTTAGAACTAACGGCAGTAAACATCATCACGTGTTTACTGCAAAGCAATTTTTAGGCACCCACCGACTTCTCCGCACACAGCGAAAAGACTGCTCTTGCCCAGTGTTGGGATATTCGTGGGCTGTGAACGGTTTCCCTGCTTCTGAGCTGCTGGTTTCCTCTTCCCTGACCCACCCCTCAAGTATTGTCGACCGCGCTGCCCGTGTTGGTACCTATTTTATTTCAGTAAATACTTATTGCTTCGGGTGTTAATGAACAGTTCAACTAAAAAAATTTTTTAATTGTCTACATTTATTTTTAACTTAAAGGATTCATATAGTTCGCGCTGACAACTTCTGTCACTTTCTGTAATTAAAGGAATAATTCACAGTTAAAGTTAACATTGCAAATTACAGAATAAAAAATTAATGCAACCACAAACTTGTCTGCTTATCCTAAATGATCCTTTGTTGTGTGAAAAAAATGTTCAAACAAATGTTGCATGGTTCCTAGGGTGACATATGGTGCCCCAATCTTATATGTACTTATCTCATATTCAAGTTTAGAGGTATCAGTTCGAGCACTCACTATGTATTTCTCAGGCAGAGTTGGGCATTATCTAAATAAAAAATTATTTAAGGAACGATTCGAATAACGGATGAAAAACATTTATTCGTTATTCGAAAGTCCGAATAAAAAAGTACCTTTTTTCGACTTTCATTTAAATAATTTTAATAAATTCTAATAAGTTAAATAATTTAAATAAATAAGTACAATTTCAATATTTGCTGTTGATTTACAATTGTCCACTGTTGCTGTTGCGATTCTTCGGCGGCTCCACGCGTGCTGGTCCTTATGCCGGGTCCTTATTCTGGTACCTGGTACGGCTATTAACACTTTAGGACATCGCTGCTGGTACTTTGCGCTTCGGCAATTAGAATTATATGGCACAGAAAAATGTGTAAGGAGGATTTTTATGTCCTACTTATATATGTTTTGACACTTTGACCGAAGGCCTAACGACCGCGTTCAAATATACCATTTACTATTCATTCGTCCTTTTGTAAAGATTTCTGTCTTACTCCAATATCAAATATTGGCCCAAAAATCATACAGCCGCCGCCCATTTGCTTACATTGTATGTTATTTGTTAGTAGCTGGGTCTTTAATGTTCGGCGCTCGTCGGACCTCGTCGCCGTTTATTCGAGTTGACAAAAGTTATTGGAAGATTTATTCGAAGAGCCTAAGGCGAATAAAAGATGAAAAAATTATTCTATAATTTAATATAATATAATTTAATTGAATAAAAAAAAATTATCTTTATTTGTCGGATAAATTCTAATCGAATAAAATTATTTATTTGATATTCACCGAACACACACAAGGGTACTTTTTTTATTCTTTTATTTCGTTATTCGATATTGTCATTTGGATAAATATTTTGCCCAACTTTGCCCACGGTATTATATAGACCAGATATTTTGAACACTGTATATTTACGTATTTTAAACATCATACTACTTTGGCAAGGTTAAAAAATGAAAACTGTGTGTCACGTGTGATTACCGTCACATTTTTTTTAATATGGAAGTTGACATATTTGTTAAATTAAGTGCAGTGTCCCACAGTTTATTGTAGTTTATTGTGGCAGGCATTACCCGCAGTAATTTACCGCATCGAATTTTAGCAATTTCCGATCAGTGTTCCGATTCAGGCCTCAATTTCTCGCGCATGCGCGACCAAAACAGTAGCGTATCTCCAATGACGCAACAGAGAGGCCAGGGCCCTGTCGCCCTGAGGCAGTTATATTGACTGGAATGTACCGGTGTTATTGGCGGGACGAGTGTTCCATCTTGAAACTTAATTGCTAACGTTTTAAGGGTAGTTTAACCCCTTGTCTTTTCAATGTATACACTAATAATTTTTTAAAAGTCTGCGAGGTGCTCAAGCTACCCGATTTCATCGTGAAGGTCACGTTACTGAGGCTGAAATTGCCGCGCATGCGCGAGAAATTGAGGCCTCAATCGGAACACTGTTTCCCATACATGGTTATATCGCACGAATCATGTGTTGAAGCTAGTTCTGATTTATGCCATAGGATAGTAAAGGTTCTGTTTCATGCTAAAACTGGTGTGCTCTCTGTTACGTGGTAAAAGTGGGCTCTACCGCCGGTATAGGAGCTGTTCCGTGCTAAGCGTGAGCGTGCCAAAAAGTGGTGGCAAGTGCAGACAAAGGCGTGAGCACTCTCTGTTCCTCTCTGCTTCCAGTTGACCTCCAAGGAGTAGGATCAAATAATTTAGTTAAAAAATTTTTATTTATACTATTATATTATTAAAGTTACTTAATTATAAATAAACAAAGATAATTTCAATCAATATATATTTATTAGAGGATATTATTTAAAAAATCCCCAAAGATCCTCCAAACCCTGTCCAAATTCCCTAGTCCTAAATTCCCTAGAAATCCTCTAAACCAATATCCCTACAAACGTTCATTCTAACCAATTCTAACCTAATAAAAATAATAAACACAAATGTTACAAATGTATTTATATATTCTCGTCAACCTGATACTGTCAGAACAAAAATAGAATTGGTATAATTTATATGCCACCGGACATCGTGGCCATGAGAAAGACCATTTCTATTTATCCTCGAACATTCTCTGTATAAATTACTCTTGGATAAATAAATAGTTTACGATCGGTACGCACGATGACATTTACTTTTTAAACAATTTTTCTCAACGCAATCAACGAAATATATATTAATCGCGAAACCGGCACTTGAAATGCACGATTCTCTTTTTTCTACATACATGCAACGAAAATCCATTTACGACAGGTTTCTTTCTAGAAATGTACATTGTTTACTAACAATATTTTTATGCTCTCGGCGCACTGGTTCGATCAATTATTAATTTTGTTTGACGTTTCGATCTTAATTTATTAGAATTAAGAATTATTAAACTTAATTACGTTTTGTTGTGCGTTAATTTAAAGCAAAGGAGAAAACTGTTTCCTACTTTGTTAGTGTGAAAGAAAAAATTGTTTTAATAGAGACACGTGTTGATGCCAGGTCGGTATATAAGATAATGAGGCAACGCGCCTCGTTTACTATTAAAGTATTTCTTTTCCAGCCTTTTCAACGACAAGTACTTGTGGCGACATGAACACCCTATATTTTTATATCAACTTTTTACGAGACCTAACAAGATTGATGAAACACAATTACAAGTTCGTATTTTTCTATATATTCGCGCATTACGTGTTTCATAAACTGAAAGTATTAATGAACGCGACGCTCAAGTGGAAAGTTTTGTCGGACCGTGAATTCAAGAATGTACTCGAACAATCCTACGATGAAGCGGAGTATTACATAGATTGTAATTCTTGTTTAGCGGCGAACGTCGAATTGTTTAACGTGCACGCTCCGACATGGTTTTACGTGTGTTCGACGGTGTCTTTTAAAAAGTACAAATTACTAGTTGTACCGCTAAATGATTCGGACACGAACGAACTGTTGGTGAGCGAAATTGTTAGACACAACATAGAGAACGTGCTCGAATGTGCAAGCGACAAATGGTTTTTACGTGAGTACAAGAAAAACATTTTCAAGAGACGCAGACAACATCTGTTCGCGATAATTATCTGAATAACGATTAGCTGTGTTTCATTCCAGTGCCAACAACGGATAACACTGTTAACTTTGCTGCGGCAGCGACAGTCTCTATGATATCAAAGTCGCACGAGTACACGAATGATTTAATCATTACTGTACTGGAAGATTACTTCAGCGAGCCTCGATTCTTAAGGAAAAATGATTTGTTCGCTGTGAACTATCGAATTCACTCGTACAGTGACCCCTTGTTGTCTGTGATATATTTTAAAGTTAATACCATTCGAGTTAAAGAGAACACGAATTGTCGAGCGGAGGATGGTTGTTACGTCTTGCGGGAGGAGACAACGCTTACTCAAGAACCAGACGTACATAGTTATCTACCTCGGAGACACTTTTGTCTCGACACCAAAGAGAAACTAGTGGAACCGTGTCCACCGAATTTCAAAAATCTTTTGATACATTTGGAACGCTGCGTCTCACCATTTATCAAATGTGATATTCGATTACCCGTCAAGCCAATGTTTCTGATCGAAGGCTCGCCGGGTTCTAACAAATGCAAATTGGTCGAAACCCTGTCGGAAAGAATCGGTTTAAATTTTCTTCGCACAGACTTGGCGGAGGTACAGGCTCTAACGTCTGCGCAAACAGAAGCTAAACTGCGCATCGTGTTGCACAATGCTGAACAGTCGGTGCCGTGTATACTTTGTCTGAGCAACATAGAAGTCTTTGGAAAGAACTCAGAAGGCCAGAAAGACGAAAGAATTATATCCACCTTCTCGACCGAAGTAAATACCTTGTACAACAAACATTCGAAGTATCCGGTTATCATAATAGCCACAGCGAACGAGCCCGAGATACCAGCCGAATTAAACAGAATGTTCATCGAGACAATTCGGATGGAGCGTCTGAATAAAAATGAAAGAACAGACTTGATCTCGTGGTTACTCAAGAAACAAAACATCGATTGTCGAACAGACCTGTCTAGAATCGCAGGAATGTGTTCCGACTATGGGTTCGCAGACTTGAACGCGTTGATACTGCACGCAGTCAAATTCCATAAGAAGCACAGCAGTGATTACTTGAATTCATTGACGCTGACTCTAGAAGACTTTGACCAGGCTTATGGTAAACTAATAACGTAAGGTTAAGGTATCATTAGCGATTACTGAACTTTCAAATATGTTGTTTAAATTTGTATAAGTAAACTTCTTTTACAAAGTGGCCTCGTTACACAATCTAGAAGATTTGAAAAGAGTGTTTTCATGACAGAGCAAGTGGTTGCTATTGTTCGCGTGGAAAACTTCTCTTAACCGGTCAACTACTAGTACCTTTACCTTAAGCGAAGGTTTCGGCGTGGTACTTATCTCTTAACTTTCTATTTCTTTACAGAGTATGTGCAATCGATATACACCGACTCCAAGGGTGTACCTCGTGTACCAAAAGTGCATTGGGAGGACATTGGTGGTTTAGCGGAACTGAAGCACGAAATTATGCGGCGCATTCAGCTACCACTCTTAAATGCTCTCGGTTTTGGTCAATCCGGACTGCTTCTATACGGGCCACCCGGCACTGGGAAAACTCTTCTCGCGAAAGCCGTTGCGACAGAGTATCAACTCCACTTTTTATCCGTTAAGGGTCCTGAAGTGTTGAACATGTATGTTGGCCAAAGCGAGAAGAACATCAGACAGGGTAACCATCGTTTCGACATTTTAATACGAACGCCTAGAATGAGTCCTGAACTGGTCCCAACTAGGGCTGTAATTTACCTTCGAAGGTTTCGAAGGCGATGAGAATCGAAGCTTCGAATTTCAAAACTCTGTTACGGTGTCCCTTACAAATGAAGGAGCGATAGAACGTTAGAATGCCCTTTAAATTGATTCTTTTTCGTATTCTAAGTAGCTGTGCAAAATTTTAGCCTAATCGGATTATTCTGAACGATTCTGAGTCCCTTGAGAAGCTTAAAGTTCGGATATTCTGTGAAATTGAAAAATATTTACTACTCTTGTCGCTTCGAACGAAGAACTGCTTACAATAGATAAGTAACGCAACAGCAAAATATAGTCACATTTTTTTTCTATCGTAGTGCACTGTTAAGTTAGTAGCTTTCTAATTTATACATAAATCTAATCGAATTATTCTGAACCCAGCCTCTAGAAGCTTAAAGTTCGGATATTCTGTGAAATTTAAAAATATGTACTACTCTTGTCGCTTTGAGCGAAGAACTGCTTACAATAGATAAGCAATGCAACAATAAAACATAGTCACATCTTCTTTCTATCCTAGTGCACTGTTAAGTTAGTAGCTTTTTCTAATTTATTTATAAACTGCTCCATCATGTTTGAGGATTTTCTGTTTTTAAACGATTTCGAGCGCGGTGAAACGAGCTTTTGTTTACATTAGTATTGCTAATGTCTCATTACTAAGTTGGGGGGGGGGAGGGGGTATTTTTGGTCGCATCTATCGTGTAGACATTGTCGCGCCTACAGAAAATATATTCGTAACATTTTTCGTGGAAAAAACGTTGCAGAAGCATGTACGTACTTATTTGGGTGGATACTCTTTGTTGCATGTATTGTGTAGACATTGTCGCGCCTATTGAAAATATACTTGTAAAATTTTTCGTGGAAAAAACGTTGCAGAAGCATGTACGTACTCATTTGGGTGGATATTCTTGGTCACATCTATCGTGTGCACATTGTCGCGTCTATAGAAAATATACTTGTAACATTTTTCATGGAAGAAACGTTGCAGAAGCGTGTACGCACTTATTTGGGTGGATATTCTTGGTCGCATCTATCGTGTAGACATTGTCGCGCCTATAGAAAATATACTCGTAACATTTTTCGTGGAAAAAATGTTGCAGAAGCGTGTACGCACTTATTTGGGTGGATATTCTTGTCGCATCTATCGTGTACACATTGTCGCGCCTACAGAAAATGATCCGACGAAGTATAAGGCAAATCTCAACAAAAACATCCTGTATACAGGTGCCAAGTTCTCTATGGCCGTAAAAAGTTGTGAGATCAAACAAAATACGGCCAAGTTCGTTAGCTTAGAAATACCTCTTGCAATACTGAAAAAATATGTTTGTAAAAATTAGTTTAAAAGAAGGCTATTTAATCTCTAAAAAGATACATGGAGAGCTAAATTGTTAAAACTTGGCCGTTACTTTTTAAACCAATGGTTATAAAAGGTGTAAGGTAGCGGCCAAGTTTGAATAATTTAGCTCTGCATGTATCTTTTTAAAAATTAAATAGCCTTCTTTTAAACTAATTTTTATAAACATATTTTTTCAGTATTGCAAGAGGTATTTCTAAGCTAACGAACTTGGCCGTATTTTGTTTGATCTGACAACTTTTTACGGCCATAGAGAACTTGGCACCTGTTTACAGGATGTTTTTGTTGGGATTTCATCAATTTTTGTTGAATATATATTGCAAAGAATAATCTCTATCTCTATCTCTATCTCTATCTCTATCTCTATATATAATAAAATCGTGTCTGTCTGTATGTCTGTATGTCTGTATGTCTGTATGTTTGTAACGGCATCACTTGAGAACGGCTAAACGTACAAATGTGCGGTTTGGACCATTAGACGCGGCGTTTCTTGGATTAGGTTTTAGAGTAAAGATCATTCGAAAAAGTCTATTGGTTCAAAAGTTGTGACGTCACAAGTGACACCATCACCACTTTCTCGCCCACTTTTGGGCACGTTTCTGCTTATAACTTTTGATTGAATGGACTTTTTCGAATGCGGTTTTCTCTAAAACCTTTCTGCGAGAGAGAGAAAGAGAGAGAGAGACAGAGAGAGAGGGGGGGGGGGGAGAGGACACATTTCCGCTAT